>JAQGAF010002154.1:0-24605 GCA_034687865.1 Kryphioiulus occultus | reverse complement strand
AAACTGTCTGTCATCCATTGAAACTCGCTACCTCCCACAACTAAAATAAGAACATCTGGGTTCTGATGACCCAATACGTCTCCCAAGAGTCAACATGTAAGAGAACCCAACAACATTGTCATCCCTGGGTCTGGGAGGGCCCGACGGGCGTGACACCTGAAACCCTTTCACGGCTGTCATAAACAAAAATGTTCACATTCGGATCAGGCATTTGCAGATCTCCCGTAACCGCACTTTGAACCTCATTTGGCTCAATCAAAATCTGAATTTGGAAATTCCAGTACAATTAATTTGATTTCCCTTCAAGCTTCTCGATCTGATCTACCTTCTCCATTACTGTTGTTTGTATAATATCCAAGTTAATTCAATAGCACAATTTCACAGAAATTATTTCTCCCTTACTCCACCAGGCAATCACAGAAGATAGCCAGTTGTTGGCCCCTATCAACATGCTTCAAACACTCAAAGGCTGAAATACATAGCAGGTAAAATGCTGTCTACCCTATCAAATACACTGTAATACCTAATCAACCATGATTTCTTTCGGTAGTTCTGACAAAGTTTCCTGCGTAATTGTAAGGTCTTAAACGTTAACTGCCTAAACAGAAAGGAATTTAAGAACACACATGAGGCACCTGCAAACATCACTAAATGCTTTCTTCTCACAATCTGTCCCATTTACCAACTCAGCCAATGCTAATGGGGAATCATCACCAGATTCATACACACATCCAAGATTCTAATAAAAACCAACTTGGGACCTGTCTCACTCCTATTTTAGCCAAACCTCGTAGGACATCTCTCATTAACTCCTCTTCTAAATAATATAACTTAGCAAATTACAGACAGGGCAAACTGGACCTTCCAACATTTCCAACAAGTTTGATTTTTATGCAGGTTTGATAGCTAACTAATCTCTAGGTTAAATCTCCCACATTACTTGTGAGATGCCATCTAAAAGATAGCTCTGGGTGTCTTCCTGGGGCGGTTTCTCAAAACGGCTCGGATGTATTTTAAACGAATAAGGTGGTGACTGACGTGACCAAACATCCTGTAATACGTACACAACTTTCAAATACATGGGAAACAGACAGTTCACGAAGGAGTATATTAAAACCTTACTTCAAGTCACAAGCTCGAATGAAGCTTCACCCTTAAGAAATGATGCTGCCTTGACAACAGGAACGAGGCTTCCACAAAACGACTGAACAAAACTCAAATAGGTGGCACAACCTAAAACACCCAGATTGAGTATCAGGTGGCATTATTAACTGGCTCTCTGGAACAAAATGATAACCCACACTTCAACAGGCTCATAGTCAAATATCATGGAGGAGAATTTGAGACCTGCAGCTGTCTAATAGACATTGGTGAAGGGTTAAAATGACTGACTGGCTTATAGTTAACTAAAATTTACTCAGGAATATGCCAATGACAACTGATCATACCTGATGATAGCTGTAAGTCTAACTGGTATTCTGAGATTTCAGAGTGACCATTATACTGTATATATATAGTAAGCACCATCAACATAAACCAATCAAACAGACAGTCCCTTAAGGTTTAGATTATACCTGCTTGACATCGTATGACCATACTGAATGAACTCAACCTTTAGGTTACAAAATATATGCATTTTTACCTCGTCAACTGCATGACGAGCCACTGATCATTCTGGGTGGGCAGATAGGTCGAACATCTTCAAGCAGACAAACCTAGACAGTCGCTCGCCGTCAACAGGGGGCGCCACCTACAGGTGTCAAGAAACCAAATCACACAATTGCAAACACGCTTCATAGTTGCAAATGCGAACAAAGCAAATGGCAAATGGTAAAACCACTACGTGACAGGCAGCAGTAGCTCAAACGCCGCTAATTCATACAACAAGTGGCAAAGTTTCACGCCAATCAAGGCAACTAGAACACATTTCACATGTGGGGAAGATGGAGTCAAGTTTGACATTTTTCTCGAAAGGCTTATTGACTAACACCATCCGACTTGCTGTCCAAAACTGGGCAACACCCTATAACTCACAAACGTCCAGAAACTCCAGATGTGAAGGAATGGGACATTGAGCTAGGCGCCAGAGGTCACGGAATCTGGCTAGGCCTAGATGGCTCAGCAAGTGTCACACGCCACATAGCTGACGTTATAAATGTCACGACATGCAATTATTCTGCAAGCTCGTGCGAATAACGGCCTAAAATGCCAAGATTTTCAGACATTAATCTGGACGAGATCGACATTATTCAAGAAGTTGGCGCCCTAGCGCTGTCGTCAGAGCACAATGCCCGATGTAGGCAACTTGAACGAGCAGTTTTTCGATTCAAATTCGGTCAAAGGTTAGCTGAAAGCTGTCAGGTTAGAAAAATAGTGGTACGGTACTTACCCAGTAACTGCGTGTGCCAAAAAACCGCATCGGAAAACATTACGAAATCGTGGAGCGAAATGGCAGCCGAAGAAGAACGACTTCACGGAACACAATTCGAAAAGCGGAAGTCGGTGCGCGTGACGTCACCTGGTCACGCCCTTCGCGTAGGCGGGGCCCGGGTGACGTCACAAGAGTCAAGATGGCCGCCTTCTTTAGTCAAGAGGTCTTATTCTAAAGAAAACTTTTAAAAAGTAATACCAAAAGTATGAATTTTTTTCCATTTTAATGCCAATAAGGGATTACATTGGCAGTTTTTTTTTGTTGAAAAACAAGACGTGGACATTGGTGCAATGCGTCTGGACTCCAGTTTAAAGGTGAATTTAGAATCTTTTTTTTTTGGAGAAAAACGCCAGAGGCGAAAATTGCAGAAAAATTAAACCACTAATGATGCCCTAATTCTATAACAAAATTGGCATCATGGTGACATTTTTCAGTGGCAGATTCAGGGTGGGGTTCCCGGGGTTAGAACCCCGTTTCCAAAAATGTGATATTCATACTAGAGAATGAGACCAGAATTTAAGAATGGCATCCACATGGCATCCCAGATGCTGACTGTGGGGTAATAAATTGAATTGAATTGAAGAAAATTCACACTATATTGAATGGGACTAAAACACAACCAAGTAAAAGAATGCAGACCATATACATGTACATGTATACTAGAATGGGACTAATTGAAAGGATCTGAAATAAAACAACTCAAGATACATTGCAGGCCAAACAAATTTGTGGAAATCTTGGTGAAATTAATCATGTACATGTACATGTAGGTGTAGTTTTTTAGGAAAAAAAAATCGCCTGCAGCACTATTAAATTATTAATATCACTAAACAAATTTGTGGAAATCTGGGTAGAATCAATCACTTGGGTCTAGATTTTTTTTTAAAAGATTAGCCTTCGGAGCTATTAAATTAATATCAGTAAGCAAATTTGTGGAAATCTTGGTAAAATTAATCATGTACACGTAGGTGTAGTTTTTCAGAAAAAAAAAATCGCCTGCAGCGCTATTAAATTATTAATGCTGTATCTTAAACAAATTTGTGGAAATCTGGGTAGAATCAATCATTTGGGTCCAGATTTTTTTTAATCGCCTGCGGCGCTATTAAATTATTAATGTGACTATAAAAGGCATGGAAATCTGGATAAAAACAATCTTGCGTGTCTAGTTTTTTTTTTTAATTTCACCTGCGGCGTTTCTTTATTATTAATATTAATAACAAATATTCTATTCTATAAAATTGTGCCCTAAAATCGAACGTTTTTAATTTATTAATTATTAAAATTTCCCCAAATTCAAACCCCGATCTCAAAAAATGCTGTATCCGCCCGTTTTTTGAATTATTATCGGATGCAAATAAACCTGATTACAAGAATATGTAGTCAATTTGTAGAACTTGTTCATGAGGAATAAATCTCTAACTATTGGTTTTAGCCAACATTTCCATACCAAACATTGTTCTGTACAATAATTTAGGATCGACAAAGCCACAAAGAGGATATTTTTAGAAAGAAATAATCATGGATGGTTTTTACTCACATTTTATGATTACTGCATTATTTCATTGTACAGGTTTAAAAAATATATATTTGGATCTTATTTGTTAAAATTATTGAAACAGTGTACAGCTCTCTGCTGGGAACTTCACGTATAGGTCACGTCCCCTATACTAATAAATTTGAGCAGCTAATAAGTTTGAGCAACACTGGGACCTACACTTTGTAGATAACAAAACAATATCCTCGAAGGCGAATTTATTTTTTGAAAAATTAGAGCAGAAATATTTATTGGGAATGCCTTTTGGGTTGAGTCGTTATTGGGTGGGAGTTGCAGAATGAGACAACTACAGCCAACCTGGCAATGCCGCATCGATTCCCCTTACAGTGGACACGGAAACCAGATTACTTTGAAAATTGGTGTAAATTAAGATAATGTTTTGCGAATTTCAAATTTGGCTTGCGCATGCCATTGAACCTCTGATGGATGACCAACACGGGTTTTAGAACCCAGGTTTCACGAATGCAAGGCCAACCCTGTTACCAGACACTCAACCAACCTGCTCAGTTGGATAATAGTATGGGCAAGATACAAAAAAAGTCTGGATCCGAAAGAGTGCAGAGTTCCATAACTGGATTGGAATAACATGTCATTGGTAGTACCAAAAGATGTCCTCCACCAATTTAAAGTTACACAACACAGTAATTGTGTCATATAGACCCTTGTTCAGCCTCCTAAATTAGCCATTGGAGACAACTGGTTAAGTTCGGTAACACTCATTTCGCAGGTATTTCCCAGTAGCTAACTGCAGCATTTCAAGTTCCTTCACTTGACCAATTCTGTAACTGTTCCAAACTGGACAGCAATCAAGAATGCACTACATCGTATGCATAAAACAAGTCAAGGAGAGATGCCTGTTATATAATGGATCACATTTTTAATATTTCTTCATGCAAATTATGTACAATGGTTGTATTACAACTTAGAAAAATAAGTTCAACGCACGTTTCCATCCGTGGAGTTACCATTCAAAAGACATCAGCTCGCCTTCAAAAACCCAAGTTCGTACTGGACACTTTCTTCTCGAGCAAAGCTGAAGTTCAAACAAGCTGAAAAGTGAAACGAAACAGTGAAGCGAGTGGGGACTGCAACCTGTGTTGGAAACAGAAAGGAACAATGCAAGTAAAAAGTGCACGTAGAAAGGTACAAAACTGATAAAAGCAACGGATGGATGCCAGGGCTGCAGCTGACAAAGTATGGGTGCAACATGATAATCCCATCAACGTCAAATTTAACAAAGAATGATAAACGCCAAAAACTCATTCTTCCGCAACTAGACTGCTTTTTCATAGTGAATCTCATGATCAAGGAGATATTTTCAATGAATTTGTTTCACGATTGCAATAGATCTGCCTGACCTATATCAGAAATAACTTCGAGGATGCAAAATAAATATTTATGGGCAATCGGTTCTATTGTCAAAAGATATATTAGGGCAACAAAGGTTTGAGGGCCTTTCAACAACGACACTCATTACTTCAGAAATTCAGGCATCGCAAGATCCAGCGAGATCACCAGCAATATCAAGTTAAGCAGTCAGACAGCCAAATGACAAACATTGTTATCTCTCAAAAACGTCAGCAAAAGATTTGGAAGGACTAGATCTGGCAAGATGCAGAGATTCTGATTTATGGCCATTGGATGTCTAGTGGCACCTGCCAGACTTGGGTGTAGTAAGAAAAGTTTGGAATTCAAGAAGCCTTAAATGTTTCAAATACTTCAGTTTTGTTTTTGAAAAAAAAAAATCACCTTGAAACCGGAACGACTTTGTAATGAGGGAAAGGCTATAATCACCCTGGATTAATGAGGCACAAAAAGTAGACAATTTTTGAGTTAGGGAATTTTGAGATTCCTCCTCAGTGTTCGTGAAATTAATATATTTTCTTTCATGAACCACGAGGACGACATTCCATTCTAGAAAATCTTTTGGCTAATCTAAAGTTTTTTCCGAATCCTTTGCTGCCAACCTTTGATTTTTATTGTACCCAGCTAGCTCGGCCAACTTTTCCTGCTCTCGATTAGAACGACTCGATGCGGCGCTAAAATGATTAAAAACATGTCCGGAAAAGGGAAAAGGAATCACGATTTACAAACGCAATTAGAAAACTGCTTTTCTGTACAGATATAAAATTTCTGAAAGGAGCTGTAACAAAAGGCCATGGAACGATTATCGGGATTGCCATCGCTCCTTCCTCGCTCATCTCGGACCACGGCCTAAACGCGGCTCTTCGGCCAAATCCTGTACACTTTCCTCAATTGGTTCTGGTACCGTACGCGATTGGTATGACTTTTCCGAATCGGCACTTCGGAGCTACACAATTCTTCAGCTGCCAGAATTGCGATGAGATTTGGGGTTTTCGTCTCGTTTGTGCAAACCTGCGCCACTTCCGTGGAACGTCGAGGATTCATTCTTCGCAAAGTCTATCGATTTTCCGTAGGCAAAGTCCAACATTCATCTCCCGTCTATTTTCACCGGCAACTGAGCCGAATCCTCGAGTCTTCGAACGTTCGTCGGATCGCACCCCAGCCAAAATTTCGCGCTTCTCATAGAGTATCACAACATTAACTTCCTGTACGAATCAGGAATGCCACACGTGTAGGCAGATAAGTATCTTTTTCGTGTAGAAAGTCAAAAGTGGCCTGCTCGAGAGACCAGTTTAGATAGAGGTTCGGAGCGCAGCTCAATGCTGCACGCATCAAAATAGCCCAGTTTTACAAAAAAGAAAATGTCCACCGTCCACCAAAAACCCACCAATAGCTGCAACGACGATTAGGCCTACCCAGGCAACACTGGAACGTGTCGGACGGTGGCAGACTGCCCGCACGTGCTCCGTCAGCCTTGCGGAGCAGGTTGGACGCATGCTCCGGCACAGAAAATGTGCTACCACAGGCTGAAATTGCGCTGACTCGCGGGCAAAAAAGGCATTTAAGTCCACGCTCAAACCTCTAGTCAGCAGGTCGACGTCTCCTCGCCTTCGAAGGTGCAGGCCACGTTTTCCAGCTTGTGGGCCAGGTGCATCCTGCTGCAGTAGGTGTCTGTTTCCAGCGCATCGAGAACCTAAGCAACGAAACAAAGTCAGGTTAGGTTGAGAAGTTATCACGGAGGACTCTTTGGTTTTTCTGCAGTTTCTTGTAGCGATGAACTTAAATACCCACAGGCTGTCATGTAGTACAGAGGTAGAATAATATAGGAAAAATTAAAAAAAATATAAGAACATAGGAAAAAGAAAAACTATAGGAAGAATATATATATACAGGATTTGTTTCTTCTGAAAAAATCAGCAAATTACAGCAGCTTAAGAGTATTTTCAGCTTTTTAATTGTAATTGCTCAAGTTGGTATATACTTTTTCCCACTTTCTCAAAAGTAAATATCACATTTTCGTTCACCTTTCTTCCTATGCAAATGTTTAATTTTGTTTCAAAATTGTCACCAAATATTTCAGAAAGAAATTAAAATTATCCTGACACATTTTTCCGACCCATCTACAGAAAGCCGTAGCCAACTTTTTTACAAAAACCAGAAAAACTAGTGTGAATATTAACACTGAAGAGAACGCCGTAGACTAAATTAAAAGACTTCAACCATAATGCATTTGAAAGACATACTGTAGGCAATTTAAAAATAAAATAGTGCTGCTTACAAAAACTAGGCCACAAATGATAGATTTCAGATTTCTTTTCTAAAAAAATTTAATATGTGCAAATACTAATAGGCGAAGTTTAAAAAAGAAAAAAAAAACTGGCCATAATGCATTTTTAAGACATTCATGGAAATATTAATAATCAACAGAAAGTCGTAGGCAATTTTCTGTTACAAAACCAGAAATCTCGGACGATGTATTTTAACCAGTATCTACTATATTTTTCTTTACCACAGCAGTTTACAGTAAAATGTAGGCATTTATCGGAATTTTTCCAAAAATATAGTACTAAAGACTTCCCTCAAAAACATAGGAATTACTTGACAGCCTGTACCCAAAACGCAAACAACGGTTAAACAATTAAGGATCACTCGTACTACTTACATCTTCGCTGTATTTTGTTGCATAGATGTACAACTCTTTCAAAGCACTGACGGTATCGAACTCCCCCATGTGCACCATAGATAGTTGCTGCATGGTCGTACTCATCTCCTGATCGGTGATCTGTGGCATCTGCTGAATATCAGCATAAAACTTTGTTACCATCTCCTTGTAGTGTGGAATGTCTTTGGCAAATAATAGCTTGTTGGAAGGAGAGTCCTGCAATAAGAGCCATCCCAAGTTAGCATTTTCTTCACCCGCATTTTGATCAAACTCAAGAAATTCGTTACCGAAAACTTGAAAGATGAACAAAATGACTCGCTCACCTTGCCGAGCCTGTGCTCAGACGTGGAACAACTGTCCATGAACGTCTGGGCAATGACAGACAGGCAGGCATCCACTGTGGCCGATTTGTGGATGTCGAAGATGAAATCTGGATTCTTGATGAAGTTTACCCAAAACCGCAGAGGTAAGCTGCAAGCAAAACACGAACCACTCAAGTTAGCAAGTGCTACTGTGGAAGCTAGAGTAATTCCACGAAGTGAGACCGTAATCCTCACCTGTTGCTCTTCCAGGCGTGGACCACTTCAGGGTCAGCTAAGCCGTGCTTTCGTGCGGCCTCGTCGAAAGTGTCGAACAGCCATTTGATGGCAGGAGGTAAGGCCTCGTTTGCAGTCAAAATTGTTAAAAAGAAATCGTCCACGAACTTTTGGATGGTACCCTGTCAAGTGAGCATGAAATTCAGATAAAAGATTCTTGATACTGATCGATATCTGCTACAGTTGCACATTACACTGCTCATTGCTCTTGCAAGAGACAATGTCACCAACACACCGGAGAGAACATTCTGCAGTGTTTTAGCACCACTGACATAACTCTGAAGAACGAGATCTCACCTTTGTGGACAATAGCCTCGTGAGAAAGATCTCTGGTATCGCCTTGTGAGTCCTCTCCTTGCTGTTTTGTATGTACTGGTGATCGTCGATGGGCTTTATTAAGTGGTATACCTTCACCCCTTGCTCAACATCCCCATTTGTGACTGGCATAATTGGTGCCACAGAATTAAGTGAATAATGCCCTGTGCCTAGAAATACGTCAAAATACCGAACAGAGTTACACGAGCAAATTGGAGCTAAGTTCTGAAAGAATTCAAAAAATGAAGAAAGTGAGGCATGCTCAATCAGGATAGCGAAACAAGAATAGTGAAAGAAATAACACTCGATTCATTAAAGGTTCAAGAGTGACTGAATACTTGCACAAGGAGATTAAAAATTGTTTGACAGAATCAAGAAAAGTTGGAAAGATTGATGTGTCAAGCATTAGTTTAGAAGGTTAGTGAAAGCTTACAGTTGGAACAAGGCTGCTTACAGTTGGACGTAAAGCTGTCATTCTGCTTGGCAATGAGGCTCATGATTGCAGATTCCTTGACCCCGTAGTGGGCGAGGGTGTTGAGCTGTCGCCAACCACCCACAGGCTTAGTGGTGAGATCCTCGTCTTGTAAAGTGAGATGACCGCCCCTGCCATGCCTCCATTCTATTCGTGAATATAAGCAAAGATAAATCAACACGGCCCAATTTATGTGAAGTACCAAAGTTGGACTGGTGCAGGTGTGGTGTACTACGAGAAAACTGTCGCTATTATGCAACGTTTAGTCGATATATTCCAAAAGTGCGAAATTGGTTTGGCACATAATATTTGTATAAAACTACAATTTAAAACAAAAATGTCCAAGTGCTAAATTTCATTAATGACCTCGAGAAAATGGCAAAGAAATTCGCAAACAATTAAAATAAAAACAATAAATTGAATACCATACAAAACTGGAAAACTGCAATATTGTCAAAAAATTGACCATGTTTAAATATTCTCAATAATTAAAAATTCTAAGGTGCCACTGCATAATCACGGTCTGTTTTCAATAAACAAGTGCTCGCCCACAGCCGCGCAAGATGCCAAAAAAAGTTTGTTATACCTGGCCACATACCCAGGTCTACTTCTTGAATGGCAGGCCTCAGAGAGAAGGGCGTGTTCTTGTATAACCCGTCTAAAATTTTGGACTTCACTTGCCCAATCGTATCACAATCTAATACTTTGCATTGCACCTTCTCATCCAGGTCTTCTTGAATCACCTGGATTGTCTAAAAATGAAATTAACACCATATTGGTAAAGATAAGCTTAGAAAGGACATTCACGAATGGGAAAATAAAGCTGGAATATTTCTTAATAATATTTATTTGCAATAGTTTTGGTAGATGTTCAAAAGCTTACCACTTGATTGTGATGTATCTGCTCTCGGAGCAGCTTCTCCTCAGACAATGAGTACCTGGCATCATGTGTTATGTAGTCCACTGGGCCTTTTTCGATTTGATGATTAATCGCTTTAAACAGTAGGAACAACGAACTGCCAGCAAAATCCTGCATTGGGTATACTGTTAGACAGGGCAAAAAATGTGCATATTCCACAAAAAAAAGTTCAAGCTGTACTTGCCCTCAAATAATTGTACATGCATAAGGCCATCCAATTAGTGAGCATCTTCTCAACCACTGACTCGGTGCGGCGCAGCATGATCTGTGGGTGTTTGGTGTTCACCGACTTCTCGATGAGCTTAAGCAGCAGACTCTTTAACACGCTACATGATAAAAAAAAGATGATGAGTGTCCAGTAATGGAGAAGACCACTGAAAACGTTCAAACAAAAGGGGCAACTTACTCAGTGGCATATTCCATCTTTCCCATCAGGATGATCATCAAAAGAGAGGCAACATTTACTCTGAAAATGTAAACGAAATGTTCAGCTAAATCGTTCACAAACCTCCACTTGGTCAACTTTGAAAATTATTGACCACAAATTCTAGCACTCAAAATAATTTACTCGTGCAAAATTATCGGTAATAAGGGCAATGTCAAACTCACTTGTCTCGTATACTGAATGATTTTTGATTCTCCAGGGCATCGATGAACACAAGGAGGAAGTTCTTGTTGCAAATAAGCTGTTCGAACTGAAGCATCGCGGCATCATAGTTTGTGCGAATCAGCATTTGCCGTCGGTTCTATACAAGAGAGCTCAGTTAGCAGAGGGACCAAGTTGCGTTCCATTTAATTTTAAAAATCACGGGATTACGGGCTCTTCCATATAAAACCCCTGAGGTGTTCCGTAAACTTACCAGGTAAGGTAAATGCGCAGTGGCCTCTGGCATCATCTTGGGGTCCTGCAAGATGGGGTGCTCGGTGACGCCAGGGAAGAACACCTTCATGACATACGTCTTGTGGTCCAAGGCGGGAATGCCAGTGGCCTCCAGGTCGCTCGTTAGGTCAGTCATATCGGTCTGCAGTTCGGCAAAGGCTAGAGTAGGGCAGGGAAGAGAGCACAAAGACATGCAAATTGGGTTTTAATCGTTATGCTATGAATGGCGGCAAAGATGTTAAAAACGTCAGAGGTTTCACTCCGCCCTATGTCAACAAACAGCACCTGTTCTACCAGTTGCATTTCCCTTTAACGGGATAAGAAGCCCTAAGGCTTGCTCCGCTATTTTTAAAATTACTATTGTTTTCACTGATTACTAGACTAAAACATGTTTGCTATAGCAGCTTATCCTTCAACCATGTCGCAAGATATTCAAAATGCAAATGTGAGTCTTTGCCTATCTGATTCAATGCGTGTTAGACAAAACGCAATGAAATTCTTTCAAAGTTGGTTTCGATTTCTGCACAATGATGGTGGAAATACATGTATAAACAAGACTATCTAAATAGCAAGTTTTTACTAAACAGAAATACCATTCCAGCA
The DNA here is from genome assembly GCA_034687865.1 of Kryphioiulus occultus. Taxonomy (NCBI): domain Eukaryota; kingdom Metazoa; phylum Arthropoda; class Diplopoda; order Julida; family Julidae; genus Kryphioiulus; species Kryphioiulus occultus. Next base: position 12,807 of record JAQGAF010002154.1, on the reverse strand, counting down.
AAACATGCCGCGCCATCTATGAGTACATTCTCACATTTGCATCTCAAATATTTTACAACAGGTTAAGATAGGGATGACTTGGGAAGTGATAATGGGCATATAATGCACTTTTGTGTATGTGTCAGAAATTAAATTCCCAATTGTGATTGCTCTACAGAATTTAGATAGACCACCAGCTATGTAGGCTGACAGCCAGAGTTTCGTGAGTCTTTCCCGTTGCCAGACAGGTGCAATAATGCGAGGCTTTTAAAATTATCAAAATTAAATCACATTTTAAAAACAAATCCGAGCAGCACAGTTCGGAAAGAGCAGGTTTAGTAAGGAAATCAGCAGCACATTTGGAAACTATTCTTCAATGATCTTAGAATCAAGCTGGCGGCATCAATGCATGTCACCACTTCAAGATGCAAAGGGTTTCAACAAATGCAAGGGTGAGAAAATGATAATGGGAGAAATGGTTCTCTAGAAATACTCGATCATGCAAGCAGAAAACCAAAGTAAAATCAACTGAAGATGAAAATAAAAGCGCAAAGTACCAAGATCATGCAATTCTTGCCGAGGATCCCATGTACACATATGATGAAACGCTGTAAAATTCAGAGAAAAAAAAGGAAAAATGTATCTAGGACGCAACTTTGAAATTAAAATTAAAAATGAAATGCTTGAAATGGCACAACACGAAAAGCAGGCAGACAGCGGACACCGAGCACAACAGGGAATGAACGTGTAAATCCTTTTCAGGGCATTGTACAACAAAAATTAAAAAAAACACTCATGGTTTTGGTGGATATGTGGAAAACATGGCCAAGAAAACATGTAGAACAATCCTGTTGGGTATCTGAAGTGTGGCACCAGTGACGCCACCGAGTCATTAGTGGACAAGACAAAGACGTGGCACAGTCACAGTGGACGCACAGTGCCGGGCTGCAAGAGCAGGGTGGCCGAGGCGGTGGGCATTTTTAAAACATCGTTTAAGTTCATTTGTTTCTAAACAAGTATGAGTTATTATAATTTTCAGCAATCCTTCTTAAGCAACACGTAGCGCATTTTTGCAAGGACCGGTTTACGCAGCTTTCCTCAAATGCTGGATGCACATTCCCGAAAGACTTGTTCGGAGACTTTTGTTTTGAATTAATAGTACCGCAACTGCTTCGCAACATTTAGCCACGTACGCCAATTACATAACAGCCGCTAAGCTGAATCCTCAACTTTAATAATGGTATTGCATAGCTTCTCAGGAAACATTCGAAAGGCCCAACTTCAAAATGAATTGTGCAACACAGTGATACTTTTGAGAATTACCTTGAAACATCTATTAGGGAAAATGTCACCAAAAATGCTACCTCGGTTCACAAAGCTACTTACAGCCCAAAACGCGGCAATTTCAGCGCAAAATCGAAAGAGCCTTACCTTGCTTGCACTCAGAGCGCACGTTGCTTTCCAGAGTGTCCATTTGGATCTGGATCCGCTTGTACTCCCGCTCCGCCTGTGTACTCTTGCGACGATACACAATCAGGATGAAGATGCTCAGTAGAATGAGGAAGGCACCACCAGCGGCAATACCCCCTATGGCCTCTTCGGGAAACTCGTAGGTCTTGATGACCTCGTATCGGAGATAGCCAATAGGGAAACGTAGGTTATCACCAACGCGAACCTACACGAGAAGATTACACGTTAATAAACGTGTTTGTAATAAAATTCGTAAAAAATGGTCCTGTTCCCAAAATACGAACCACGACTAAAGGCAGGCGGTTGTCAGTTGGGCGACCATTTTCGTCCGTGCCACGTGGCTGCCCGCTAGGAGGCGTGCATACCAACTGTGACATGGCCAGCGAGGAGACATTGCACGATTTCGTGCCGATGGTAACATTGACATCCTGCTCATCACTTGCCAGCTTCAAATTTTCTCCCTGAAAGAAAAGACCAATCTGTTAGTTTCACATACTTTCGTGTATCGCTTAAAACAAAAATCATTATTATAACATTTATTGCGGTACATCCTATCCCCCGCATAGTTTTCCAACACAAAATTTCACGTAACCATACACATTCCACCCGTGCCGAAACAAAGTTTTGGGTTTTTTTTATATCTATTTAAACTGCCAGCTGTCAGTTATGCACCATACTTTTCATTCATAAGTTTACCTCGATAACCAGGGTGTCGCCTTTGAACAGCTTCACTTTGCTCTTGTCGAATGGAAGGAAGCGTGGATCGTCCACGTAAGTTAGTTCAGAGTCCACGTGTGGAAAATGCTCCATGAGATTCATCACCGTCTGCACCTCGTCCATGATGAAACCGATGCGGAGCTTCAGCTTGACCGGGACATCCCTCTTCTTGCGGAGGTCGCCAGCGATTAGTGATCGATCCACTGGCGGTGTCGGACAGTCCATGGCAGTGTTGTTAATCACTTGGCACATCTTTAATGCAAAATTAACAAAATTGATGCCTTCAGCAATATTTACAAAAATGAAATTGTGTTGAACCAGCACAAATCCCAGTTGGTCTAATAATCACATTTTTGGTGAAGTTATTTTAAATTTGATGTTCGGGATTTCGACTGAAAATGAAGAATTCTTACCGATTCATTGATTGTCTTGTTCTGGTAGTAGACCGCCATCCGTGGATTTAGGATTGCTTCCAGGTTGGTCCCTTCCACGATGATGTGTCGCCCACCACTAAACAAGCAACGTAGATGCAGTTAGTTCATGTAAGTACTAGAATCTGAATGGCTAAATCCCCGTCGGAAGGAAGACTGCTTACCTAGTAAAAGTCTCAGTCGGGTAGATTTTGGTTATCGTAGGATCGTGGACATAGGTGAAAGGGAAACTAAGAACCCTTGATGCACCATCGATCTGCACGCGCAACTTGTTGATCTTCCTGTTGGCTAGCGGCGAGCGTGAGGTTAGGCAACTTATCTGGCTGTTTGTAGTGACAAACTTGTCGACTCGGCATAGCAGGTCGTCCAAGTAGACTTTAACTTCGTTTCCAACGTTGAGGTTGTTGCCCCGGATAGTCAATCGGGTCCCACCCGAGGTTGGGCCAATGTTGGGGAACACGTCATAAACACTGACGTTCTGCAAGAAGGTATTCCAAAATTAATTAAAGCAATGACAAAAACTGAAGCATCAAATCAGATTCCGACAAAACTTGCTTTGTAGTAGAACTTCTCGGTGGAAATGGTGAAGTTGCGGCGGTTGCCAACTTTGACCGATGCATTCAACTCCCCTGACGTGCTCGGTCCGGCCCTACAAACAATCCTAGAAAAGGGCAACCTCAATGTTTAGCTTTGCGGCATTAGAAAATTCAGTAGACAAATGTAAATTTTCATTTTTTATTCTTACGCATCATTGATTTATCATGCATAAAAATCTTAACACTCTGAAAAACCGTTTTAAATTTATTTAATTGATTTTAATTAATGTAGTATTTTTAATCCAATTCCCAAATGTCAATTTGTATTGCAGATGTAAATAAAATGCATTTTTGCGGTAGGAAAAAAAAAATTAAAAAATGGTATTTTATCTTACCTAACTGATACGTTGTAGTCGACCAGCTCGCAGGGAATGTCCCCAATGCTGATGTTGTGACGCACTTCCTCTGCTCGGCTGCCCAGATTTCCCCCTTCAATGGTGACCAAAGTCCCGCCCTCGATTGGAGCGTTTAGTGGGCGTATCTAATAAAGCAAGTTCAACCAATTTTGAGTTTGGAGCAAAGATTCCTCCGAGATACAAAGAATCGGCAGAATTTTTGGTTTTGGGGCCCCGGCATTCACGGTCATTATATCAATCTTGATTAATGTTCAGAATAAGTGGCCCGCTCTCCGACGTGTCGCGCCACAAATAAGGTGTTCAAACTGCTCAATGCGAATAAATTCAGTAGTTGGCTTATCGAGCCATGCCGAAACCCATTAGTTGCCGGATCATTAAACATAAACGTTGTTCCCAACCAAAGCATGTTCGGCCGTATTTTATATTATTGCAACCATTAAGAATCCCGTGTCCCCAACAAAATTTATCGCCACCTTCTGTTATCCTGGAGCAATTAATTCAGAAGTTGGAACCTTGAACAGTTAAGGGAAGCACTTAGTTAAGCTCTAAATAAAGATCTAAACAACAAATTGGCAAAGCTAAAAAACACCTTAGAAACAAGTTTTCAAACATGATCATGACCAACATCCAAAACCCAGGGAAATTCACATTTTAGAAAAACCACAGTTTTTCTCTCAATTTTTCACTACATTGTTCACGAAAACCACTGAAAAACTCACCACGTCAATACGGGGTTTCGGACAGTCATCCGAAGGCAGGCCACTGCACGACTTGCGGTAGATGCAGCTGTTACCGCACCAAGCGCAGCCGTATTTGGAGTGCTGAATCATGCACAAGCTACAGTCTGGCTTCATGTGGTGGCTGCCGAGGATGCGGCACTTGTACAAAGTCACTGAAAAAAGTGATGAAAGGTCAGATAAGTAAGTCGTCAAAGTCACCGCAAAAATGGTGAACTTCTTCGGTGCTTGGGATTAGGCTGCTGACCTTCAGTGGTGTCGATGTGGTGGTTGGTGTTCCAAACCACAGTCAAGTTGGCCTTCAGCTCGCCCACTGCCGATTGGTAGGTGTACTGTAACGGAGAGGAGGAATGAATTAGCGAAGAAAAGAGAAAGGGAAATTAAAGAAACAGAAATAATGGGGAGGATTTAACGGCAGAAAATCCGCCATAAAAAAGCGCGTAAAATTCCGCGGCGCATATGCCGTCGGCGGACCGGGTGGGGGATTTGCAAATGCAAGAAAGATGAATTTGTGATTTATGCAGATTTTTAAAACCATAAAATCCCTCGGCATAAAATTATCGTTAAAGCATTTCCGCGCCGAAACGTTACAACTGGCACATTACGCCGAAAAGGGAAGAAAAGCGCAGATTACGGGCGAAGATGCTGCATCCGCGCTAAACAGCCTTCCAGGAGCGCAAGATGCGAGGGCATTCATCATCGCTAATGATGTGCCTCTCACGCATTCTGGCAGCCAGAATCAGTAGCCGAAGTGCAGCGGATGCACGAGGCTTTGTTTCAGCACGATGGATCAACATTCAGGTGTTCGAAAAGAGGAGGACACTTTCATACTAAAACCAGTGTTCAAAACCAGCAATAATTCCGGTAAAGTGTTTGCAGAAACAGTCACATTTTCTATCACAACGAGGTATGTGAGAAAGTAAAATTTGTTGCGCTTACCGCCCTCTCCTCGCAGATGACTTTGTTGTCGCTCGTCCTGGCATCGACCACGGCCTTGGCGCCCTCTATCTCGATAATGCACTGGAAGCCTGCTTGACCGAGGGACGGTTGGGGCAGGTCGATCACGGTGACCTGGATCTCCTTGGCCACTTCGTTGGGTAACAAGATGGTGTCGGTACGGGCAAACCTGGGGCACACAGGAGTCTTCGGTGACCTGCCGGCGGACCCAAAGGGCTGCGAGAGGACAAAATTCAAGTCAGAAAACTATCCCAGTTGAAAACATTACCGGAGATGAAGGTCCTTCTCGAAACTTACATTTCTGGAGCTCGGCACAGCCTGGCGGCAGGATGACGAGTCGCTCATGCACTTGTTCTCGTACACGCACCAGTTGCAGCTCCAACGACTGTTCGTACATGTCTTGCAGCTGAAGAATAGAATAGAACACAAAGCAGTATTTAAATCGAGTTCCATAAATCTTATTAGTCAGTTAATTTCCAAGTTGAAGACTTGCACTCCGCTTTATTTCAGAAGAGGATGAGCTCAATGCGGACACCTGATGTGGAGGACCATTTAAATTTCAACGCAATATAGTCCACACAGCATAAACTTATTCTGTTTTCATAGTCAAGTCTCATTTCCCTCATTGCCTATATTCTCGGTAAGGGTTTAAGAAAGGTTAGGGCCTTGAACTGCGAGTCAGCAAGATGGACGTCAAATGAAAGCGCCCCAAGAAAATAAAAAGGGGGGTTTCGATCAGCAATGGCAAAAGGCGTTGCACTTACGTGGCGTGTGCCATGCAGTCATAAAAATGGAAATCCCTGCTGACGAAATCTGTGTTGGTCTCACTGGAGCGGACCGACAAGGGCACCGTCACGTGGTCTGAAAGGGAAAAAGGCGGACATTAATCATAAAACGGCACATTAGTACTCAAAAATGCGCTAAAAAAAGGAGGCAGAGGCGGTAAAATGAGGCAAAAACGTGCCTAAGTGCAAAAGCCAGCATCAAAGGCTCTGCAGAAACGCCTTTCGGAGCCATAGGCCACGCTTCAGAAACGCGTGGGTTCCGATCCCCTGGATGCAATCCGGGGCATTCAATGAGGTGTAACCGAGAGCATCATTTAACATGTCTCGAAATATAAGGCCTCATAAATCAGGCGCACGAGGGAATTTATGCCCGAAAAAAAAGCACTTCCAGTTCACGCTTTCGCATTTTTTTTCATTGGCAAGTACTTGTATTTTGAACCAAGCCACCATCTTGAATTTTTGTGACTCAAACGTGGTGAAACAAACCGCCATCATTTTTTTAAGGATCAGAAGTGCTCGGCTGCAGAGATATCAATGTTGCCAAAACAAAACCTTAACACGTTTTCGCCTCAATTTACTCAATTTTTTTTCTCGGATCCCCGAAGACTCAATTCCACAAACAAGATTCTTACCAAGTCCCTGCGGAATCTTTGGTCTCATAGGCAAAGGAGGGGTGCGGCAGCTAAGGCCCGTGGGGGTGACCGTCGCTTCGGTGGGCTGAGAATCGCCGAAGACACATAAGTATTTCGGGCCGGAAGGCAACTCGTGAATGGTCAAGTCCAGCTGAAATGTAAAACAAAAAATCAATTAACAAGTTTCAAACAGATGGCATGCAGCGTAAATGAACCAACGTAATCATAACACATCAGGCATTACAAGACCTTACGTATAAAACTGTTCAGTAAAATAAAAATACTTTCATAACATAATGAAGGCATGCAGACTTCTTTATGCACACAACAACTAACATGTTTAAAAAAACTCTTGATCACTTCAACTTATAATATAAAGAGAATTCTCTCTTTTCTTTGGCAAATTATATAGATTTTTCCGAAAATATATTCTAAGGAAAAAAGTCCAACAAACAACGTTATCTACATCCGAGGCTGTCTCGCATTCCCTCCAAATTGAATTTCTTCCTCAATTATTTCATGGCTTCTTCATGAACTACATGTACTTCCCAAATGCATTACATATTCCTATTTATGCCGCGTAAGATTTTTCCCAAGAATGAAGAATATTGTGGCAAAAGGTTTATTTTCGGGAAAATAAACTTCCCGGCATTGTCGCCAAAAAAAAGGTAGATTTGCTATCAACAGACATCAATCCACCCAATCGAAAACCGCTTTTCCAAAACCTTTCCACAGAACATGAACTACTAGCGAAGCCAGAAGCCGGTGGTCAGTGCCAGAGCCGCAACGACAGCAGGGCCCATAACAAAAAAAACCAGCAATTCCAGTATTCCAGTCATGAAACCCATTATCCCACCTAAAATCCAGCGCCTGCTGTTACCATTCAGCGGCTAAATCCCAGAAAGATGGTCAATTTGATCAAAATCTGAAAGGTTGCGAGTGGACCGGCAGTCCGGGTCAGTCCAACAGCGTTGCGTGAAGAAAGAAAGAAATACAAACAGCCGAGGATCGGCAGTGACAGTGTCGAAGTCGCAGTTTGCCGTCAGCCAAAAAACCTCTCGCAGCTGAGAAAATCAATGTCAGTTTTATTGGAAGTAAAGCCAGCCTTGATGAAGTTTGTACAAGTGAAATGCCCCGGCTGCCGTGTTAGGGATTACATAGTGGAAACTCAGTCGTTTCGCCTCGGGGTTCTGGTGCGTCGTGCCGTACGACACATCCAATAAGCAATTGGGACGTTTCCTTATCCCAGTGAGATGAAACCAAAAATCCCGGAATTATGCAGGCCGGCATGGATTCTGGAACGCTGATAGACCAACCGCAATGGTGAGGTTGTGTCTGTTGGGTGTCAAGCCATCCAAGAGCAATAATATGCCCGTGGGTCTGCCATAACAATATCTGGTTTTCTCCAAGTCCAATTCCAAAAAAGACATGATCGTATTGGAGGTGTATTAAGAAGTGCGGTTCAAAGCGGCTGTGGAAACTTAAGAAAACCGGTTGTGAAAATGGGAATAAGGAAGACGTCACATTTATGAAAACAGGACAAGGAGAAAACCAGACAGATTTCCAATGTCTAGAAATCTATGGGGAGGGGACCTAGTCAAGATGATGGTTGTCCAGAATACGCCATAACCAACGGCTAGGACTGCCAAGACCCTTGATGGAGAATATGGAAATTGTACTACCAAGGAGATAACCATGGACTACCAACGAATTTACCATGGAGTTAACCATGTTGATCACCTAGCTTTTTTGGTCTATAAAGGACTCTTGATATAAGGCAACGTGTTCCAAACAGGATTCGAAAAAAGGATCAATGGGTGCTCCATCTGGCTCCATAATTATTGAAATAAGTCGATTAGTAAATGAAAAGTTCATGAACCACGCCGTTAATGGCCAAGACGGTCTCTGATGGAGCTCGGGCAAGGAGGGAACCACCGTTACGGGTCTTGCTTGAAGCTATTTGATTCAGCAAGCCCTTTCCTTTTCAGTTTCCCATCAGCTCCACCAACTTTTTGCGCCAGATCGTTCGGGCTGTCAACCAAGTTTCCCCGTCTCCAGGTTCCATTCCACGCCGGCTTCTCCGCCAATCCTAGCGCTGCCCTGGCGCAGTAACCCCGGCAGTGGAGCGGAGCGGGATTTATCCATCAGTGGTAATAAATCTTACGCTTGTCACGGCTTTAGCTGGCTTAGGAGCGAACCAGCTAAGTAATGTTTTATGGAAAAAGGGAAAAAATGTGTATGTGGGGAGTAAATACATGTACGGTGGATACTCCGATACTCTGCGGCCCGAGCACTGAGAGCGAAGCCGGGGGTGGGGAGAATAAAGTAAAAAAAAAATACGAGTAAAAAATGCAGCAGCGACGTGATTGGAGAGAAGAGCCGCACCGAAGTCTCCCGAGTGGAATTATGTAGCGTTTTTATGAAGGACATTTTCTAATCAACCTGCCGTTCTTATTTAATAGAAACAGCATAGTAAGCAGCGAGCGGCGCACCTGAAGTAGGAATCTTGGAGCAACTTCCTTTCGACAACGTTTCTTCACCAGCGGCATTAAGACCGCTTGTTAGCGCTGATATTGATTAAGCGGATCCGATAGATATTGAAAATTGTCTCCATTTCACTTCCCATCCTTTCCACTTTCTCGTTCTGCCTCAATGCTCACTGGTTTCCTTTTCAGTCCGAATGGTTTTCAAGGGCCCTGAACAGGCCAAAGGAGTGAAGCCTTTGGGTCACCCTAACGCTTGAAGGTGTGGCCGGCAGAAGACCAGAAGTAACTCGAGTCTATAGGACACTATTAAAAGATATTGGGATGATGGTACACATGGTACAACATGGTTGAAACATTGCCTAATGATACCATTAACCAAGCACGAATTGAAGATTACTATCTCCGGCTCTTCTGACTGCCCATGCCGGGAAAAAATTGAAGTGTTCTAAAATCCTAGGCTTGATGCTTCTGCTCAATAAGAGTTTACATAATTTCCTAAAGGATTACAAGGAGTGTCTGCATGGCATGGACTTCACGACGAATCGGGACATTGGAAGAACCTCCAACGGTATCTCTTCTTATTGCTCATGCCGGGAAACTTGCTTCAGTTGAACTCAGTTGCTTCTGCTCAAGATGAGTTTACATCACTTCCTGAAGGATTCCATGGGGTTTCTACATGACACGGTCGTCCAGACGCATCGGGGACATTGGCAGAACCACCAACGGCATCTATCCACATCGTGCCGGTCATGTTTCTGCATTTTTTGCACAACCTTAATCCTTTTCCTCCTCTTTCCACAATGTTCTTCCACTTAAGCGTCGTCTTTTTAATTGGATTACAGCCTCTCCATGGCAAGGGCACCACCAACGACGGCGGCAGAGTTTTGCTGCAGACTAGGAATTCCATCAATCACCCAGTGACAACAATGGCAATTGGGGCGCTAATGGATTATTCGAGGCTTTTAATAGAGACGGAGAGAGGCGAGATTTCCGACACGGAATCTGCCGAAGCCGGTGATGCTCAATTAGAGAGAACCGCTCCGGCGCACTGATGGGTTGTTGATCAAATTTGAGCACTTTGCCTGCGAACGAGGCTGCTACCAAACCCACGGAGAATTTTAACGAGATCGACTAACCATCAATTGAAGGCGCTTAATGAATTTTTTTTCCTCATTCATGGCCTCCAGTCCTCGGAGGGCCAAAATCCAGGCAAAACCCACTCTTCGATCCATCTTAATCAGGGATCTTGGTCTACCACAAACCCACTGTGGTGTTGGTCTCCAGCAGGCATTCATTGTCATCCACCTTCTCAAACCAAGAGGTGATGGAGGAAGAGTGGCACAAAACCTTACAGAGAAGTATCTTGGGTACATCAAGTCAGAGTATATCAATACGCACCTCAGAATGTTGTTACAGTAATATGTCAATGTCAGTAGGTGTACTTGAAACCCAGAAAGAATCATCAAGTCTCCATCGAGGACAGAAGATGTATTCCTTAAACCGCGTCAGGTCGTCCAATGAAACAGTCCAGCAGTTTACCTGGAGAAGCCCAGTCGCCTCAAGCTTCTTACAGAAGTCTTCAAAGAACTAGCAGAAGAACATCATCTGCTTTGAGAAATACCTTCAAATGGCATCGGTGACAGCGATGACACCAACATGCTATGATGATTGAATGTCAAATTAGATGCAGATTTTAAATGTACGCAATGTATCGGGAGAACCATTACTGTATCTTGTCACCCCGAAGAGCTGTAACTCGCTGAAGAAGACAGAAGTCTTCAACGAACTGTCATAAGAACATCTTCCACTTTCAGAAATACCTTCAAATAGTGCCATCGACGACACCAACACGCTATGCTGATTGAATACCAAAATTAGATGCAGATTTTAAATGCTCGTAATATACCGGGAGAACCGTCAATGCAACTTATCATCCTCGAAGAGCTCTACCTCGCTGAAGAAGTTGTTCCATGTCATTACAGGACAAGGAAGGCATGCATTTTCTGGAAAAGCACATGGTAGAGAAACACTTAAACCATCATTTTAACTTACATTCTTCATTTCTCCGATGGTGACCATGTTGGGCTGGACGTCCTGGAAGTCAATGCATTGTGATCCGAGCGACAGCCATCTGGGCGGGCTCGGACTGGGACTAGTTGCATTCTGACAGGTGCCTTTCACGGTACATCTGTGGACAAGAAAAGAAACTGCAATTAGAATACTAGTTCACGTTAAGCAACTGGCAATCAACCTTAGAAATGAAAGCCCATCGAGTGTTAACAGTAAAAGGGTGCAGCCTGCATTATATTCTTCCAAATTTTAAAAAGAGCACATCCATCCTCGTGTAAAGCAAATTGTAGAGCAAAGGGTTTCTGATGATCGAGTGTGTTTGGGACCAATGATTCAGTCGGGGTAAACTGCATGTTTCGCCGAGTGAGTCTGGGGCCTCGACCCACCGGGCCCGGGCACCCCGGGGTCCTCGAGGGTAATCTCATCAGCGAGCTTGCCAAACTGGGTAACCCAACAGTTGTTACAAATTGCGCCCTGGCTCGCTCATTTGTAAACCCGGTTCGGATTTTCGAATCAATCGAAACGCGTTTTGACACGCGTGGGGCCTCGCTAAAAATTGCCTTGTCAGACGGTCGAATCCTCGAGATTGAAAGCGTGCATTTGATTGATTAAACAATCCGCTCTTGTTGTTGTTGCCTCCCCCTGGCCAACCCGATATTGATTAGACAATAAATTCATCGGAATGGCAATAACAGTTTCATGAGTAATACCCTCTTCAATATTTATGCTGGATCTCAACAGGCGCGTGGCAAAACACTATTCTCTGCACCGCAACGAAAATACGCCATTGCGACGGGCTTTATGCGCCGGCCCTGTCCGTCATGGAGCACGCCATTGGCTGGCGGCTGCATGCTGGCCAATGGCACGGCAGCGCCACCCGAGGGCAGCCCATAAAACGTCACGTTCGACTCCCTTTAGCTCTATCCATTTTTAATGATGACCGTAAAACCTCCAGATGATTTAATAACAATAATGGAGGAAAGAGGGGTTAAAGGAGCGGTTAAGGCTAATTTCATTTGCATTTCATTACGGCAGCCCCCGCTATAGCCCGGAGAGCCCAGCAACCCGCATGGAACCCCCTTTACACCGGTACAGATGAAATGAAAGTGCAATAATTGCCAAACTACGAGCGCCATAACCGTGACGAAATCGAAACCGTAGAATGTCTGAGTACGAATTAATCAAAACAAAAAGCTAAAATCCTCGTACCCTACGGTCCCTTCAGAAACTCAAGCATGGATGAAAAATTTCACGTTTGATTTGATATTTTGCACGAGCAAATATTTTTTCACATTTTCCACTCTTTATTAATGTAAAAATTAACCTTTTTTCATGAGCTACGTCTTCTGGGCTTTTTCCACCTGTGTTAGCTAACTTGATCAAGTTTTCATCACAGGATTTCAAAATTGGAATTGTCACCAGGGTTGGTATTCTTCAGTGCCATTTTGTCGCGTGTACCTCACACGTGTAACCCACATTTCCATACGTTTTTTTAATATTCTAGAGTTTCAGCCCCACGTTAAACGTGAACGTGACGAAAACGTGTGACGTCACGTGTAGCATTGCAAATCAATGGGAGCAGATCTCGTGC
>JAQGAF010002153.1:0-24620 GCA_034687865.1 Kryphioiulus occultus | reverse complement strand
CGTTTTTTAATATAAACGTGTAATATTTGGACAATACATATATATGGAGGTCATAATATAATTTCAAAACTTGCTTTCTGAACTAATTTTGGAAATGCGTTTCAAAGAAAATCCAGAAAATTTGAAATAACTCCATCTGGTGATGTACGGTGTAACTAAAAAAACTAGTTTGAAACGAAAAAGTTGGAAGAAGCTGACCGTGAAATTAACAAGTTTCAAGTCGATCTTTGCCCACTTTGAGAGAACTGGCTTGGACGACGTTACACAACCTTGAAAACCTGACAGTTTCTAATGTGTAAAGTCCCAAATATTATAATTTCTCATTTAAGACAGTAATAGCATAGATTACAAGCCCTCATTCCTGCTCGAAAATGTGTTTATTTATATTGACCAGGAGTGTAAAAATTACGTTTGCGTCCACGTTTAACGTGCAGCTGAAACTCTCTAATGTGTTGCAAGTCGTCCAAACAGATGCATGTATAAGGCGTAAATATATGTAAAACCTTTCATGATGTTCAAAAATTATTGGTATTTAATCAATTTTGAGCTTTCAAATCGCGTGCTTTCGAATGTATTTTTACCAGACACGCGTAAGTTTCGAAATAGGGGTTAGGCCCGTACGTATGTTTCGATTTATTAAACTCACGTACATTTTGAAAATACGTTTTTCTGGCTGTCAAATAAATCACGTTCGCGGCCACGTTTAACGAGCAAATGTGGTCGTTTTAGGGTAAAAAAAGGTGGCGCAGAAAGGGCAGCCCATAATTATTTAACGGAAAATCGTCGCTGCCTCGATATGCATAGTCATGAGTGTTGGATTAGTGCGGTGGGGCCGACCAGGACAGGAGGAATTTAAAAGTAATTTGCCATTTGCACGCCACCATGACAACGTCTCCCTCATTCGTCATTCTTTACTAATAGTCATTTGTCTACATATCGGACTAAACTTGTGGTTGCGACTAGAACGCTCCCTGCAGACTTTAGTTAGCGTCGAAATTAGCATGATTCGATTAGCATGCTGCAGCACAATTTGTGTAGCGACATTTAAATGCTGGATACAATTTAAAGGAAGACCACACATGATTTGGCTTAATTGCGTTCTCTTCTAAGCTGCTTAATTTTACCATGGACAAGCACCGTGTGAAACGACATAGCAAGTAACGAACAAACATCGCATCATTCATTAAATTCTATCGCGATGCTTTTGCAGTGGATATAACAGAACACGAACTAGTAGAATATTTCAACCTTTCCGAAAAAATCTGCACAAAAAGTATTCAATATGAAAGTTAAGAAAGAAAACTTTAAATGCTGTATCTTACTCGTACATGTACATTACACACGAAATTGAATAATGAATAGGGAATAATGTCAGTGTCAACCGTACATAGGGAATAATGTCAGTGTCAACCAAAATGAGACAGTACATGTAATAATTACTGATTGTGTAACGGTGCAATATTGATGGACTGAGGCTCCGTTCTGATTACTGGCGATCATCCGAATTTTTTTAATAACTTATTGTTAGTATCGAAACGTTGACAGCACTGACCGCATAGGGTCCGGCATAAAACTTCCATCAATATAAAAAAACTGTTCACTCAGATGCCAGTCGTCGGCTTCTACTTCAATAATCCCACGAAGAATAATGATTCCTCACATCATAAAAAATATCCCTCGATAAAATGAAATGCAGATTATTACGATTATAGGATTCTTAACACTGCTTGATTATTTTCAAATATTTCTTTATTCGTGTATGTCTTGAAATTTCGACTAATTTTACATCCAATCTTATTCGATTTCGTGTGTTACCAAAATTTCATTATTAATCATTATCAGCGTTAGGCTTGGTTCAGTTGGTCAACAGTACCAAAAACACTGAAACATCATATTCGCGTGACGTCATACACGAATGAGAGGAAAGATTTGGTATTAGTGACGATTTATTACAGGGTGGGAAGAAAATCTTCCAAAATTGCGATACAACATTTATGGGGTCCTCTGTGCTGCTTTTATGTATTACACCTTAAGGGCCATGTTGCTGACAGGTCATTTTTACGTGAACCCATGAAGTTCGCCCCTATTATGGGTTTGGAAGCAGCTTCGAATTCTCGAGGGCCTAACTTGGCAAATTGGTCGAGTTGTCCAAAATATTAAAATTCATTTTCAAAATTCTGAAAAATAGACAGGTTGCCTCAAGATAAACGTTTAAATATATGTACACATTTTCATGACTTTTCCATGACCCTGATATGACTTCCATGACCTGATTCTAACTTCGTGACTTCCAGGACTTCCATGACCGGTAGACACCTTGATCAAAGTCGAAAGCAATTACCAAAGCAACACTGGATCGCTCTAAAACTCAGTTTTGTACAAGTTTCTTTTGGAATCGATTTCGAGCGTCGCAACGTCATATTGGATTCGAATGAGTGAATTAAGAGAGGGACAAACATTTGCTGCAAAACACAGTTGGTTGGGTCAACAGATAGCAAAGCTGCAGAGCTGGCAACTTCGTAGGCTTCTTGTCATTGCTTGCATTCCCCAAAGATGGAAGTGAGTTTGGTTCTATGCTAGGGTGTGCAAGTGGCGCGAAATAGTTTGCACACAATCGACTGGTGAGCAGAGATTGTCCGTTGGGGTCGGGCGGGAAAGATCACGCTATTTCCCAGCGACAATTCGCTCGCTTCATTTGCCGCCTGGCAAGATAGCGCTTTTCCCGTCCGACTGAATGATGTATCAAGTGCAATCCCATTGAAATTTTTTTCCCAAAGACGAGTTGACATCTCAATTTGAGCGAAGTGATGCTCCAGTGCGCCAGCCGCCCTGGCATGGCGTAGCATTCGCCAGTCCACCCAGTAATGTGGCCAGTAAGTGGTACGTGTTTGTCCATTTCGATCGAAAAATTGCCAGCACCTCATGCAGGGTACGCAACGTCCTCTAAGAGAAATTCGATTTTTGCATAGCGAAATGCATAAGACTTGTAGCAGAAAATGCGACCAGAACAGCAGCACCTCTTCCAATTTGCGAAGAAAGCAAACTTGGCAACGAACAGCAGCGATTTCCCAAAAGAAAGCCGCGTGCATATTAAATGCGTGTGTTTGTCCATGCGAGCTAAACCTCGATCTTCACCTGACAATGGAATTGGTAAACGTTGCGGAGCACAGGAGATCAACGGTGAAAATTAGGCAGAGATCCCTGAGGGCCCAGGCTGTCAAGAAAACTTTTGTTTAGAAATAATTACCAGATGAATCCATAAAGTTAAAAGACGATCGCCTACTGAATCAGAAGCGCATGCACGCCAGTGCAATGCACCGATAAGCAGTGAGATTTTTTTCTCAGAATTTATCGCGGTGCTGCAGAGTTGCCATTTTTGCCTGTCGCGGGTCCATGCCCTGACGTTTATATAGCTTCGAATAACATGCATGAATGGAATGAACAAGCACAACATTAAGCTGTCAAAGATTTTTCAATATCATTCGAAATATTCGATTATTGACGGGCGGTTATAGGTTCATTATGAATTTGGAATTGGCATCATACCTAATTCTAATAAGTACCTAACAGTCTGCATCAGTGATGCCATGTCGTGTGGGTGAAGGGGGGGGGGGTTGAGGGGTAATACAGTCAAGACGTTAATTACACAACTTCATGAAATTAATTGTTCTAGGAATACCAATTAAGTTACAGGAATAAATATGAAATTGACTGCCCTTAAAATGTTCAAAAAATGATTACGTTTAAAATTAACTTAGAAATGCTTCGAAATAAGTTTATGCTACTGTAATAATATGGAATTTTTCAATTTGTTTCATACATATGCAGGGATTTACCCGTACATTTTTCCAGAAAAAAACAGCCACAAGTGTAATTTTTGACGTATAGACGGGTAAAAGCACTATTACAAATTTAGCTAGAATGAATAAACTACAATTTTAGCTTGGAAATATTATTTTTTTTCACCTTGCTTTGATTTCTGTCTAGAGGTGGCTTGCATGCCATTCCATAAAAGTGCAACGCTAGGATGCCGTGACGTCGCAGTCAAAAATAAAAACAAAATCGAATAAATCGAAATGAATACAGTGTCAACGTTATTTTAAATTTTGCTAAAGGAATATAAAATATTGTACATAAACCGTTGCAACCGTTGCAATATTGTTTTTACACTATTTCTGACTCGTTCTGATTTCTGGCTAGATTGACTTGCATGCCATTCCATAAAATTGCAACGTATGGACGCATCTAATTTCAACGTTATTTGTTTATTTTACCGACATCATCTTGTTTAACAAGAATTCTGACAACAAAATTTGAAACTATTCCCGAATATCATTAGCGTTAAGCGACGGAAACATCTAAACAGTATCTACATTTAATGTATATTTACATGTACATCTCTTATAATTATATAACTAATTTACTCTAAACAAACGATCATAGCAAAAGATGTGGATATTATAAAATTCACACTACTATAGAGGGTGCAGAGGCGTCGAACATATGCGACTGCCAAACTAACACAAAGCGTGCCCTAATTCATGAAGCTGACTGGACCAAGAAAGACAGTCTGTCGATACCAAGGCTACGAAAAATTGGATTCAAACTAATTTAATAACTTCTCGGATACAATCAAGTTGCCACACATAACCGCGGGGCATCCTGCAGACTATTTTTTCTGGGTATTATATCGGCACATGGAACGAGAATCCACGGATATCCAGCGCATTAATTATTTATGGCAATACATGTACTGGCTCCTCAAAAGCCTCGTGGTGCGTCCAAACAAAGCGATGGCAACCCCCAGTGCATCGATGGCATGCGAAACGACGAAACCCTATACTTCCTAATGAGATTAATTAGGAAGATGCAATTTAGGCAAGTACAATTGGTCGCGTGTCAGAACAGCTCGATTGGGTGAATTGAGCATCGCAATCACGAAACCCGTCATCCCAGTCGGTTTGTTTTCGCCCTTTGAAGTGATCCAATTGGCTTCGATATAGAGAGCGATGATTTATTAGGTGGTAAATGCTTCTGATCGTTTGGGGCATCACGAGAATTACCAGCCCAAACAGCTCAACGCTGCCAGGACTTCCAGCCTAGATTGAGTTCGCAAATAAAAACAAACTCAACTGGAAAATGGCAACTCCTATAATCCAGTCCCTGTCGACCATCGCCACGATGTCCTCCATTGCACCACGCCAAAAATTCAAATCGATTTCAGAAACTACTTTCCTTAAAAGTAACAACTTGATGAGAGTGTCAGTGGTATTGTTCAGTTTTTCATTACAACCCAGGTGATCAAAAAGTCCTGCCCCATTGCACAAATTAATTTAAAAAAATTAGTTACAAGTCTGAAGAAACAAATTTTGGCTCATGTGATTGGTCGCATGTGGTGGTGCTGTAGTCGCTCAGATCTAAAATGGCGCCTATACGTGCATTGGAAAACATTCAGGATGACCATTGGTAGCTTGTTTCCAAATCATGAGGAAACTCTTTATGTGAAATTTCTGAAGCGTGTATGAACGTCGAATAGCTTTGGGTGATTTTCAACAAGTGTGGAAATCTGTTTAGAATTATATTTTCTTGCGAAATCGCGCCTACCACTAGTCGTCGATTTGTTATCATGATAAACTGTGCCAGAAAACACATTGAGCTTTTTCATGCATTGACGCCATTTTCGATTCTAGTGGTTACAGCGCCGCCTGCTGGTACTCCCTGTGAAACAAATAAAATAAAAAAACTATAATTCGTCTACGGTTTTCTCAAATGTGGTCCTTGTACCTATAACAGTATTTAAATTTTTTTAATTAGAATAGGACTTTATGCTCACCCTGTATTATTATCAATTCGCATTTAAGTTTAATTCGTATCAATGATTAGCTCAAACCCGCCAGTATGGAAAATAGTGTACTACATATACACTTTTTTTTTAAATGCAAAAACCCATTAGGTGGCTTCCTTATATGGCACCCGTCTTAGTGAAGTTTGCCTGTCGTGAGCGTTAGTTTCGTTATTTTTAATATTAGACCCTTCTTTAAAATTTATAAACCTGATATCCCCTGCAACAATAACGCGGTTCCACGTAAAATATTTATGAAGATTTTCCTCTACATGAAACGTCATACAAAAAACTGGCAATTTGGTTATGTGGTGGTTCGTATCGTAAATTACATTGCATTCTCCCAGGAATCTAAATAAAAAATGTCAAAATAATGTGAATTCTTTCATATGTTTTATATCATGCACTCTACATATATGACACGCATATGTTCAGGATTTCTTTTACGACAAGTTGGCCAAGTACCGTGTATATGGTAGGCCTATGGTGAAAACAATATCACCAAAAATAAGAAACCCTACAACGTATAACCATTATTCTACGGTACATGGGACCTTCACAACGCTACACATGCCCTATGCATGTGGTTTTATATTTTAAGGGTATGGCAAAGAATTGTTTAAGTCCACGCTATCAGCCTTTGTCATATAAAAATGTAAAACGGGTTAAACAAAGAAAACGAGAGTAGAAATCGAATAGCCAACAATGGGTTATATGTCTTGTAAGCCATTTGCATATATGTAAGTGGATATGTAATGAAGATGTAATCTCATTGTCTTAGTTACGATTTTGGAACAATCAATATCGAGATGAATCACAGATGTATAAAACACTTAATTATCTATTCTGTTTTCCGCATTTCCCTGCGACAGCCTTTCAGTTTTGTGATCAACATATCAAATTCAGCAGACAACCGATACTGCGGATAATTTTAAAATTACATTATAAATTCTCTCATATCCTTCACAAAATAATAGAAACCAATAAAAACGACACAATAAAACAAACGTTTTAACCAAGACTACTTGTAAACTCGCTTTTTTTTTCTTTAACCAATCGAATTAGTTTTGTACCGTTATGTACTATATTATAAAGTGGAAATTTTGCATTTAGATAAAGTCTCTGAATTATCCGAACCGGTGTGTCGACACATCTCAATTTAAAAAGCACTAGATTACCAAGATGCCTTAACATCACTGCTTGCTGTCATAGGGATTCTGAGAATAAGCTGGCACTACCAATATCGAGATTTCTCCCAAATCAAAAATACTTTAAAAGGACAACATCACAGTGGCAAAACAAACGTGTTTAGACGAGTTCACGATAGAATACCAGGGGCTTATAACACTCTTTAGATCAACTTATACAAGTAAATCGGATGAAAGGTAGACATTCAATATGTTTCTGTATGCAAAAAACGTAGTATATGATTAGGTGGCCCATATATAGCTTTGAATATTATCATCTTATTTTGAAAGTGGAGTTTTACTTACATCACACCGTGGATATTAATACTGTACATCTCATGAAACAATTACTCCAGTTAAATATGGATTTATTATACGAGCGTAACTGTAGTTGGACAAATATTACAAGGAACCCTTCTTATATAAAACTTAATTGATAAACGAAGGAAATAGGTGGATGGCACAATAGGGTCCCAGTATTTCCCAGGAATCACATACGTGTACAGTTCATGTACCGGTACATACGTACTGAATTTATAAACTAAAAGAGGTGTAATTCTATATTGTAATTCTATAATGCTTTTAAAGGCATTCGTACATGTTATCAATTTTTATTTAATGTTAGGGGATAAATATGATCTCTTTCCAATTGTTGAAACCTGCGGCATTGTCTCCGCTCTTAAATGTAAAGAAATTACACCAGTTTTTTTATTGGAAACCAATGGGCCGTGAAAAATGATTCTGAATAGACCAACAGCCAAGTTCCCAAGTGCCATTCGATAATCACCCTTCAAATTAATTCCTATGACGACAACGTTAAACGGGGATAAGAATTATGCTGTGGGGCAGGATCACGAGCTCAAATTAGCGTCAGTCGGATCGTACGCCATAGACACATACCGTGCAATGTGAAATCGGTCTTACCATTTAGGGCACCACTTTCATAAGAATATCAGCATTTGTATATACCGGTACAACACGTGCACAAAATAAGTAGACTATTCTAGCTTTAAGAATTTATCTTTTTTTGTATTAAACATAATCTCGCCTAAAAAGCAATTTTTTATTTCGCCTGCCCTGACAGCAGGCAATCACTGCAAGCATACGAGCCGTTAGGAGAAGCCAACTTTCTCATAGTGTCTTTGCTGGAGCAGGGCAACCGACATGTAACCTAACCTATACTAAAAGTGCAATTGCTTTATTTGCCTGCCCCATCCGCAGGCAATCACTGCCAGCCTGCGAGCCGTTATGAGTAGCTCACTTTCAGCAGTAGGGCAGACACCGTAGTGTAGTCCAGCGTTTTGCGGGACATCGTTTATTATACACTGCTCCAGTCTAAATTGCATACACCAGCCGCAGGCAATCACTGCAAGCATATGAGCCATTAGGAGAAGCCCACTTTTTAATATCGTTTTGCTGGAGCATGGCATTCCTAACCTGCATGGCAATTTAACCCAACCTGTAGTAAACTAAGCTAAAATGTAATTTCTTTATTTTGTTTCCCTAACCACAGGCAATTACTAGCCTATGAGCCGTTAGGAGAAGCCAACTTTCTCATAGTTGTTGTTGTTGTTGGTGGTGGTGGAGTATAAGGGCGCAATGCTTACAAGGCAAAATCTTTCTCATAGTGTCTGTCTTTGCAGGAGCAGGGCAACTTACATGTAACCTAAACAAAACTAAAAATATAATTGCTTTATCTTGGCTCCCCAACCGCAGCCCCAACACTGCCATCCTACGAGTCATTAGGAGAAGCCAACTTTCTCATAGTGTATTTATAGGATCAGGGCAGCAGCAGGGCATACACCGTAGTTCAGCCCATAGTTTCTCGTGATATAGTTCACATATTGTCCCTGTTGAAATTTCCCAAATTTTCCCACCCCACGGCATTTGCCATGGCAACCACGCATGCAGGTTCGGGAAATAATCTTCTCGTAATTACGAGATGATAAATGTCCAAAACGCAACGCATTTCTATCGCAGCTTTCCAGCCGCCATATTGGGCATCGTGTTAATATCTGCTATGCAGATGAGCGCCAAAGGAACACAATATAGCTCGATTCGCTTTTCCATTAATATCCGGTTTTCTCGGCGTGACATTTCCCATTGACAAGACAGCCAGCTCTAACGACCGTCTAATTTCGGCGTAGCTAGGGAAAGATTTGCATGAAAACGAAGGAGTAGCCATGGGTGGTCCAGGGTGGAAGAAGAAGCAGGGAAAATTCGGACGCATGAAATGAGCAGCACGTGCTACCGTTGACACTCGGATGTTGGGACTCACATAAAGGGGATGATAAACTGCTGGTGCAGCATCCATATTGAAATGGGGTAGGTGAGTGCAGGGTCCCTACATGTACATTATATTAGTCTGGTGGTACGGTGGACAGCCAGTCCATATCAGAAGCTGGCCTAGCCGAAGACTGGATATTTATCTCCATGGACGACCTGCTATTTCATATTAAGGTTCTCTATTTCGCTGGCAGTGCTTATATAATGAACCCTGCGCGTTTCTCATAAAGCCCATATTCAACTTAATAAAAGGTGGCCGTGCACCCGTCCCAGCTCCAATCAATATGCTCGGTAAATCATGCACGCAGCAAAGGGCACGTGCCGCAGCCATACGTTTCACTTAAAAATAAATGAAAACAGTGGACATCAATTTTGGACACCTCGTTTCCTCCACGGCGGCCATGATATGCAAATCAGGCGGGTGCGGACCTCCCGCTGGGTGGCGAAGGCAGAGTCGACCTCAATATACTGACCGAATGGAAAATGCTCAGGCGATAAATAACGCGAAAAACGAATAGAAAATACATGTACGGGTAATTTAGGCGCCCATAAATAAACACGCAACACTCATATCCTGCCTAAATTGTGTTGGGAATTCAATAAGGGATCTGATGATACGTAGCATGGCTGTAAACTCATTATTTTTGTTTTTAAGCAAAATGCGAAATCACAGACTCTATAATGCTTGTATTATTTGAATACATGAAGAGCAGCACTTTTAAGACAATGCTGGTTATTGTAACTGTGTCCTCGTCTTTCGAAGAATACACGTTAATGAAGTCATTATTTTTTAAATTGATGTGGTTTAAATTGGAGACCATACATGTACAGTGCGCTTACAGTCAATATATAATGTATGTTTACTCGTATACATGTATGCCGAAATTAAAGTCAGCTTGCCTAAAATACGATTCAGCAAATTCGCTTGAACCAAACCACCCCTTGCATTGCATATACACGTGAGAAAGTCTCAAGTCAAATTTCTGAAATGCACGATTTAAATTAAAATTATTGTTGTGCAATTTGACTTTAAGGCTGCATATCAACGTAGTGAATGCATATATAGGTAAATTACGGTCAGTATCAGGTTAGGAGTGCTCAATTTCACTCTGTCCTGGACATGGTGGGCATTTTGAACCTAATCACTCGTTGGATATAAGAATGTATTAATATGAGTACTTTAATTGCCAATGAAAACAACGTTAACACGCGCGAAATTGTATTTTGCGAATTTTGTTTTATTTTATCGCAACTAATAGACAATATTTCTAGGTAAGTTATTTAAATAATTTTGAATTTATAACTTAAAACACTCAATAGTTACACTTAATAAAACTATTTCATAATATAAAGAATCCAGAAAATTATTTACAGGGACATTTAGTATATTCCTATGCAGCAGTAGACAAGTAGGGCAGAGTGAAATTGAGTACTCTATAGGGCCTTTATAGAGTACTCTTAACTTAATACGTACCATAGATATTAGACGTTCCCGGGATTGTTACTGATAAAGCTTAAGTCTGCGTTTTCAGATGTATAGAATACACATGCCTGCATGGGCTTTTGTAAGAGTCCTGAAACATTAATTTATGAATTATACCAGTGGTTATCAGGGCTAGGACTTCATATAGGCATAGGCATATATAGATCTGTGATCAATTCAAGATAGGAAATATCGATTTCACGCACAATTAGCGTACATGACAGGTGCCTGTTTTTACCATGCCATCCGTGCAGTTTGCACCCTAACATATTTATTGCACATCACATGCACATCAGTCTTTATCCTGCATATAGTCTATGCAGCTTTAGCTGCACATGGGTTGCAGAAGAACAGTGGAAATAATTAAGGCCTAGAATTGATAATTTATTAATAGGCGCATCTGTGGGCATGCGGTCAGGGCAATTCCGGGAACGTTTAACGGACATAAATTCTGTCGATTCAAAATAAATATGTCATACTTGTGCCGTTTTATAGCCTGAGCTTACGAGGATACAACTGGAGATTTATACTGGCAGGATTTCTTCCTAAGTATTCAGCCGTGCAACAATCTAGAAAATCCTACACAGCCATTAGAACACTGTGTTGCACAGCAGATTTTATTCGACAATTCGACATGATTCGTCTGCTTTAATTTGCGTAAATGTCTGGATATCTTATAATGGGGAGACAATTACATGTCCCTGTGTACTGCATGTGACATAGTACGCAAAATGTCACGATAAATTGTCAATGAAATTTTGAAAGCCTGAAAATCACAATTTTGTGATGTCATAATATTTGAAAAATAAGCCAGCATCCTGCCTAAAATGAATCTTATATTCAGTTAATGTCTTTACGATATTGAAAAACAGTTCTAATCACTCTTAAATGCCTCATTTTTCTTAGAAGCGTGTGATTTTGAATGCGCATACAAGGAGGCGCATTTTGGTCATGCTCATGGAGACCCTTTTAATTGAATTTTTTGCAGAATCTTTCATACGCATGCAAGAATATAAAGTGCGGCTTTCCCTCCGCCATGGTATATATGCCCTACATAAAACGCTGGTACTTCATAGGCCTTTGGTGCAATCTCGAAAGTCCGTATAGAGCAAACTTTCTCTAGTAGTGATCATCATTGGAGATACCTTGGATAAGAAAAAAATCCAATCGCATTGTTTTATGTCTTAAAGTGAACTCTCTGGCTTCCAACCAATCGTGAACGTCATTAAGATCTGAATAATGGCATGGCAGGCGCATTCAATGTCGAGTCTTTGATGGATGTCGCCATTTGGGTGGTAGAAAATGAGCAATTTTATACGGAGAGCGAAAGAAGCGCTACATTAAGCCACATGCCTATACGTGCGCCATGTGAGATATGACTATACGTCTATGGCCCTCTATGCAATCAATGTGCGTTGTATGTCGCGCATACAAAAAGTCTTTCGACTAGACCTACAGTTAGGCGTATAGAGTGCCTGCATTTAGTTTTGCCTTTACAAGCACTAAAATGATGAAAACTGAGAATGGGGATCTAGAAGACGAGAAAGGTGAATCAATGTGCATGTACAGGTACATGCACATATGAAAATGGATTTATGCAGGAGCAATAGGACTATTAAAGTATTCAAAGCGAAGCGGGCTTATTTGTCAGCCCTATCGTTAATATTTCAACAATTTTTTTAAACTTAGAAACAAGATCTTTTTTCAAGGAAAAGATGGATGAAATGTCGATATCTTCATATTGAAAAGAACTGTACACAGTATTCCACAAGACATGTCTTCTCGAATAATACATTGTACGTTTAGCAACAAATACGTAACGCTGCCTTGTAATCATGCAGGAATTTCTGTATGAGAAAATGCAGGAAATGACGCATTTCCATTTCAATGTACATGTATTTCTAAGTCAACATCAATTTCAGAAGCATTTTGTCATAAGGTTATATAAAAGACATAACACTAAGCACTTTGCATGATGTAGGTCTATATTTAACCATAAGTTGACATATGAAATCATTAAACTAGTTCCAAAATACTGCATTATTTGCCAGCCCTATCGTTAATATTTTAACATTTTTTTCAAACTTGAAAATCAGATCTTGTTTCAAGGAAATGATGATTGAAATGTCGATATCTTCATATTGAAAAGAACTGCTCGGTATTTCACAAAGCATTTTTTCTGGCTTAAATACGTTTATAGCAATAAATGCAAGGCGAAGCATTGTTATCATGCAAGAGTTTCTGTATGACAAAATGCAGGAAATGACGCATTTCCATATCCGTGTACATGAATTTTGCCATTATGTTGTGTAAAAGACATAACACAAAGCACTTTACAAGGTGCAGGTCTACATTTAATTATTAGCTGATATAAAATCATTGCATTACTTCCCTAATATTGCATTATATTTGATATTATTTCACATTTCATATTACTGATGTGCATATTTACAATATCTCCATGAACATATTTGCACAATGCAATTTTTCGATGTGACAAGGTCAACTGAAAAATTTCGTATAGGACAAACCATTAGTAATATTTCAATTTCACCATAGTGTTGTCGAATTGGTCTATAAAGATAACTTCAATTTGTCCCAGCAAGATGTGATGGCCATATTTGTTTGAATATCCGCAACAAAGTCGGAAAACGCTTCTGAATTTTTCGATTTACTATACTGTTGGAATAAACTGACCGAATGCAGATAACTTGGATCGCAGAAAGTTTGTTATACCGATTGTCCACATGGGGAAAGTAATATTCAAATCTTACCCAGATACTGCATAAACGAAAAAAAATTATTTCAAAAACCAAACTGAGTCTAGTTACAAATAAAAATTGAATTCAATGTTTCGCAGTTGTATCGAGTCTCATTGGACATTTCTATCTAATGGAACGGAAGTGAATTTCAGATGTAACGTTTATACCTTCCTTATAATTAGCAATCAAACTTACGACATGAGAACCAGACAAAATAATTATCGGTTTTAATGGTCCTGTGACGCGACATAAAGGCAAGTGAATCGATAAAGGAAAGCTATTCGGAAATCACTTTTAACTTCTCCTGGAAGGTTAACGTGGAGTGATACAAAGAGACTAAGTTTGTGAGCGCAGCTTGGAGGAAATTTCCCTCATTTCAGCTAAATCTGGGCTTATCTGGATGGGCCTATAGGGATTTCTGTTCGAGTCTTTTGCTTCCTATTTGTAAGCCTATTGCTATGCTATTTTAATTCCTACATAGAGGTTCGAACTTCCGTCAAGAGAAGTAATTTTATAGGCATATGGTATACTTGGTGCAATTAAACCACCAATTAATAATTCGTTTATATTCAACATTAAATACAGTACTTTGCATATTGTTATGCTCTGAAGTACCAGATATGTACATGCATGCACACAAAATATATACAGACTACCATCCATAACGAAAATATTGAATGGAAACTACTTTACATGTAATTTATTGTCTATAGTTGAATATTTAGCAGATCTTACCTTGAATATAAAAAAGCGCAATGAACACTGCACACAAAGCCTCCAAAATGTTTGTTGTTAACATTCACGTTTACTTTGTAAAAAAGAATGAGCACTTTTCATTAGTGCCCTCTTCGCAGTCAGTTGGAAACCGCTATAAACAAAGTAAACAAACACGAATTAAACAAGGTTGGCATGCTTTTCTTCCAATTAAGCCAGAACCAAAATTTCGCATATTACTATAACTTATACTGCATATTTATTATAAAAAACGTGCCTATTTTCATAAAAAAAACTTCAAATGCAGCTAGAATTGTACTTTGGAATTTACGTATTTTGCAATGCATGAACACTGAAACATTCAAGCTATTGTGTAATAGAACTGATCGACTCACTCTGAAAATAATGAACACACACTAACACATTTTTAAATATGTTAACACATTTTTATCGACTTTGAATTTCGTTTGGAACCATTGGCTGAAAATCCGTATAGTGAGTGATAACAAAAATTAAAACCAAACTCGTTTATTACGTATACTTTTACATTTTTTGGATTATTCATGCATGATAAGTAGAATTCATTGAATATTGCGGGTGCTTTTTTGGGCAACCTATTCTGTGATGTTGTGAATTTCGCGAATATGGACAATTGCGTCTTTTTATCAAACGAGTAGCACCTTTTGTGCATTTACTCTATAGAATTGTTATCTTCGCCGTTTCTTGGAAACCTTAAATGCTGACCAAGACGTGCAGACCCACTTAGCATTTGCCTTGCCTAAGATTAATTGGCAATTGCTGGTGCAACAGATCAACAAAAATGTTTCATGAATTAATTTCATTCTTTGAGTTTTACGTTGTACTGAAATAAGTTTTTTGTTGGAAACTAGTCATAGAAACGCAGGTTATTTCCCAGACTTCACCACGGTTATGTGATAACATTAATAGATGTTTATAACACCCTCGCATATGAGGATGCACTCTAATTAAAATGTTTAAATCGCACATTTCTATTATACGCACCCAACATTAACAGTATACTAAATCTGTATATTTCTGCATACATTATATCCCATACGAAAGCCAATAATGTGATATGGACGCAAACATCCATATTTTAGATGTGCCATGCATCCTACTCGTTTTGCGCTAATTAGATGCACTTTTCCTGATGAAATATGTCGGTAATCTTACACGAGTAGCCGATTTTCAAACACATGTTTGCAAAGGTTTTGAGACCCCTCCAGCAGACAAAATAGCGTCCTCGGCAAGCGCCTATTTTCCAACCCACCGAGCTGTAATAATGCGATTGGCGTATATCACTGCAAGGAGGATGTGCACTTATAAACCCTGATAGATCATTATAGCAATGCTGGATAAATTTTGCCAACGTTTTGTGGAAATGCGAGCGCTATAGTCCTCCCTCATATCGTAATGCGATCGCCACTGGCTGCCGTTCTTAAAACGGATTCTAAGAAACACTTATAGTCATTCCTGTGGAAACGTCCGTCTTCATTAAGAAAGGCACAAACATATCTAATGTATAGTCGTGAGCGTGCTCATGCGAATTAAAGAGGTCTGCAAGAGGTTGGATGATATTCTTCTTGCCTGAGATTACAATCATGCATGACATGTATTATTGTTCAAGGAGTGGGGCATGGGCTTGCAAACAGTGAAACTTTTATCGTGTCTATCTTCATATTTTTCCCAGAAATCCAATAATCAACTCTGATGGAAGAATTCCAAACAAGCCCAAGTTTTGCCAAAACTTCGTAATCTTCCAATTTTGAAATTTTTTTTTATGCAGAAATAAATGAAGTAAGCCAGAATGGTTACTACTGTTTGCACTCTGCCAGTTTCCATGGGTGATTTAAATGGGCCATCCATTCCGAAAATGTGTCTGTGCCTTCACATTGTGAGGTGCCCAACAGTATGTGCCGTTCTGGATGAACGACTGCCTGACATGGTCGGGCAGCTGAAGTGTCCCATAGTAGCGAAAAGGGTGAGTTTCTTGTTTTCGGAAGAAACCACGTAATAAACCGCAAGACATGTTCCTAAGTAAAATGACACCAATTGACATGGAGCCAAAGGTCTCCATTTCTTCACAACTTTCGGCATCGAAATAGTTGAGCTCAAACTGGGCAATGCGAGCGTGCGAGGCAACCTCTGACCCGCAGCAAGTCGAGCGGAAGTGGTGCTAATTTGGCAAGTTGGGTGCACGTTGACACCTGGATGACACAAATTGCAGCGCCGTTTATATGCGACAACATCAGCAACACGTGCAGTTAGTAGCCCTCAACGCCATGGGGGTGCTCCAGCAATTGGCCAAATATCAGCGAAAGACCCATGGGCGGTGACGTTAACGTCATGAATGGTTTCGTATGTTGAATGATGTTACATGTAATGTTACTGCAGGTCACTTTCTTTTCATGGAGATCACTTTAGTTTCTCGCACAACATTTATAGGGCGGCTATATTGGATTCGTTATTGCAAATTCTATGACTTTTCAATGACTATTGTGACTTCTAAAAAAATGTTCAAAGTCTATATATTAGAGAATGGGGCCCTTCAAATTTGATGGCATCACATGCAAAACAGTGATCTTCAGACACATCATCTACCCTAGTGATGACATCGGATGAGTCATGACAATCATGTCATGATCATTGGCCAAAAACACCATTGGTGCATTTTTTTTTGCAAAACTGGATGACAAATGATAAATTCAAACCCGTATTTTTAATTTGTGGATCTATCAGAGGCAAAAATTCCCTGACTTTAAGGTAAATTTCACGTCTTTTCCATGACTGCCATGACCTGAATTCATTTCATTACTTTTCCATGACTTACCTTACTGGTAAACATCCTAGTTAAGCTGGCTTAAATAGAACCGACCTTGCCTGAAAGGTGCAACGAGGTGTGAAATTACGTGGTTTCACTTGAAAGTATCTCATTGAGCCATGTTGGAGGTGTGTTCAAGCTGGGTTTGCCAAAACGAGGTACAGCATAGCCTATTTCCCCATGCGTTTTCAAGGCAACGTGACTGAAAAGCCTCGCTGCATCTGGTTTTACATTTGCCACAAAGCCTGTTTAAGGTAAACACATACATGTATTTAAGGTGTTTACATGGTATTTTCGACTTGTATTAAGCAGTGTCTTGAATAAAACAACCCTGATGCACATTCTGAAATCAAGTCTGCTTTAAAATTAAGTCAAGGTAGGTAAAACACATTTTCAGGCATGACTTAGTTAGATTAAAGTTGTGTAACGTTGTGTAAGACCATAAAATATCAATTTCCTCATTGTCATGCATTGCATATTAGGTTCTAGTGAAATATGTGAAAGTGCAACGTTATATAACCCGTTTAAGACAAGTTGGAGTGTGTACTACCTGGGTTTGTTAAAATCAGTTGAACCAGATACGGCATATTCCCCATACCATTGTGTCCAAACGTTTCAAGGCTACGTGAATGCTGCTTCTGGTTTTATATTTACCAGAAACGCATGCAGGAAACAGGAAGTGAGGTGCTCATCTTATCGCGAATAAAACAACCCCATGCCGATCTTCAAATCAAGTCAAGGTATGTGAAGCACAATTACATGCATGAGTTAGATTAAAGTAGTGCCAGCATACAAAATAACAATTTCCTCATTGGCACGCATTGCGTACTGCATGGTATAGGGACCTTAGTGAAAGTGCAACGTTGTTTAACCCGTTTAAGACAAAAATGCATCTTTACAGGCAATAAACTTAGCAATTACGTGTGGAACACCGTCCTGGAGATCCTGGGATCTTCTGCCCCATGAGCCGCTTGGTCATTTCCTCAAGGAATTAAAACCCAGCCAGCAATTCTCTTACTGACAGTTTAAGGTAATGAATGAGGGCACTGAAGTAGTTGGTAAGCCTCTGGCCGTTGAATGATTGGAAATTGGATGTTTTGGGTGTATTGTTTGTCTACGCTGCCAATGTTGTGAGCGAAGCATGCATTGTAAATAGTAATTAGCTGCTCATTCATTTCCAATCTTTGACAATGGGGCAGTCATTTAACTTAAGTAAGACAGGACAGGTTTATGGAATAAGGCCGCAGTAAAGGCTGCATGGATTTATGAATGGATAAATAAATGATGCCCCATCAGTGGAACTCCTTAGTGTTGCCAAGCTCGTTGTCACTCAGCACAGCTGGGTGGGGGTGTCTGTTTACATCCGTTTAAGCCGACATAAGCGCTCCTAGTCCAGCAGCAAACGTGACAGCCAATCCCATAGCACTAGATATAGCACCGAACCCCTAACGTTCAGTCTAAATTAATTTGCTCTGTAGCACGACCAGCCATTTCGCCAGAATTGGTCAACAGTCGTAACTTCTCATAGCATCAGAAGTAGGATTTCGGATCACCATGCGAGTTGATTTTGAATATTTTTTTTGAAACTTTTTCTAGCATATGCTGTTCTAAACATCACTACTAAACATGTACATGTAGCTTCATTACAGAGCTAGAAGATAGGTCACAATACTTCACTGTATTCGTCACAACTGAGACGTTTTGCATCTCTGACAGCTAATGGATGATAGTAGCATGCCTTGGGCAAATACTATTAGAATGTTGCTGGTTTCGCACAAGAACAGTGTAAGCAGGCTTGTACTTAAACGTCTTAGAACAGATTGTGGTGACCCTCATTTACGCGCATGGTTTTAAGGGCTCTCACGGGTCACAGCCAAAAGGAAAGTGGTCGTTGAGTGACACCACTTCTGGCAATGCCTGCTTCGCTGAAATATGAAACTGCCGACCTCATCTTAGGTCCGGTAAATACATCAATTCAACACGAAACTGGGAATGTGTCAACACCATCCCCATGTAACCCCAATCGAGGACGTATTATGAAGTGTTGGATGAAATGGACCCCTGGCGGTATATTCACTGTGCAGCCATATCGTATTGTACCATTTTACCAATGTAGCAAAGATTTATCGCGTACAATAGAACAGGGTGTGCAATAATTTGAGGTCTGTCCCTTATTTATCACATCGTAGAAGGCGACCAATTTACAATTTCTAAAAAGATCAATGTCAAACCACGACAAAATTCTAAATTTTAAAAATTTACTGAACTTGAAAACAATGCAATTCCCACAAATATTTCCTTCCAAATAAAATGTATTCTAATGTAAATCCGAAAATGAAATTACATTCGACTGACAGAAAGACTGCAGAATATACTTGTAGCAGCCAACATAAGGAGTGCAGTCTTGCTATTTGAATTGTACAGTACTTGTTAATCCAGCACAAAAATTCTTTCTTTTTTTGTCACTTTCTTGCATCCATTAGCTACATTCATGTGTAGCATTGTACATGTAATGAATACATGTTCGTTTTTGAAGTCTTTCTGTATATTACCGTATTATTATAAACGTTT
Organism: Kryphioiulus occultus; assembly: GCA_034687865.1. NCBI lineage: Eukaryota > Metazoa > Arthropoda > Diplopoda > Julida > Julidae > Kryphioiulus > Kryphioiulus occultus. Next base: position 4,933 of record JAQGAF010002153.1, on the reverse strand, counting down.
ACATAGATAAGTATGGGCATTGAATCACGTGGTTTTACAAAGTTCTCATTGTAAATTTTATTTCGAGCGATCGCTAATATTTAACCGAAAAAACACTTAAAAGTAATGCTGAAAAATACAGTATGGTCAAACAAAAAAAGAAGCAACAAATAAGAAACATCGGATACTGGAACCAACCCAGTCGCCTCAAAAAGAAGGATTATATACTTTCAGGACTGATCCGTCAACGTCATTGGGGAGAAGTGTACCACTGCACTGGGCAGTAAAAAGACTCATGATGGGCCTGAGGTCCAATACATCAGCGAGTCCCCGAGGGAGCCAAAATACTGATGGTCTCGTGTTAGGTTAGGTGTATGTATTGCAACAGTACTGTATTACAGGCCTGCATAAAGCCGCCGTGACAACAACCGGGGCAGGGATAAGTCCAGGTTTCAGACAACATGACAAATTGGAGCATCATCAGCCAAAACGAGATGAAATTTCTTAAGTCTTATGGATGACCATCATGTGTGGGGTCGGGGAAGTTGGGGAAAAAATTTAAACGCATAAGCTTCGGGAGTTACGAAGAAGACCTTAATTGGTGGATGACATACATTAGCAACTGTGGGTAATTATTTAACGTTTTTGTTACACACGCGTCTAAATACGACTCGTAAGATACAAAACTTCGCTTTATAAGAATTATGTCCAAATATTCGATTCGTAAGACTGGCCTAGGAATTTTAGAAAAAACCTGAATTTCGAACATGGATGCACAAAAACTTTGCTTTGTACTGTTAAGAACGTCGTAAAAATATTGGGCAGACATGTAGTGTATCGTATTAAGGAGATGCCAAAGCAGATATATATATATATATATATATACATGTACATATATCGTTAGTGTAAAAATTAAAACTGAAATGAATAAAGCCTTATTAGAACAATAGGCCTAGCATAGTGATATTGTGCACTGTCAGCAAAGAAAAGAACGTTTTATTAAGAAGTTTAGGTAAATAAGACCCTTTGCATGGAGTAAATATCGCCTAGGTTCACATCAGACGTCATAAGCTTATACAGTCTCAAGTTGTCACGTTTGGAGTGGGCATGTATAAAAATTACTGTCTGGTTTTTAAACGTACATATGCATGTTATTGAGCTTATAAAATACCAACAGACAGATGAAATGCAATATAAAGTACACTCGTACTGATCTACGTCGCATGGTCGCAATTTTTTGCAGTTAAAATAAAATGCAGGACTTTTGTTAACTAACTTTCTCCTCAAATCGCTTCCATTAACTGCTGCAAAACCACTTCAGCATAAGGACAAAGGATAGTCCATCTAAAGAAAACATAGATCCAATGAGATTTATGCTACGTTGCCAAAGCGAGAAATCGATAACAATTTTCGTGAAGATGATTGTGTTTTGTTGGTGCTCCAAGACCAGTTAGTTAGTGAAGGGGAAAGGCGGATATGTTCGGAGAAGTTTATGTTATGTGTCCATGTATGTGTGTGGCACTCACCGATTATAGTTACAAACATGATGAACGAATATACTTAACTTTACACCTCTTTCAAAATCTACATAAAATATTTATATTTCAATACTAATTGTCTAGTGTATAATACAAGAAAGATACTTGCCCTGAATGTCACAATTTTTCCTTTTTAAGTGTTTCATTTTATGTATGTGTGACTTGTGTCAATTCAACCTAACCTGGCATAAAAACGTAATTTCTTCATTTATCTGCCCAACCGCCAGGCCGTTAGGAGAAAGTCACTTTTTCATCATGTTTACGGCGGAGCAGGGCATAATGTAAAGTATACCCTAATTTTTTGTAGTAGTAATGTGTCAAGTATGCCTCAAACGTGCACAAAATATTTATATTTCAACCCTGTTTGTCTAGTATTCAATAGCGATCGACACCTGTCCTAGCTGTCGCAATTTATCATTTCTATGTTGCTTTTTGGTTTTTCCTTTTTGGGTTTTTATTGTGTTTTTTTGTGTCTTTAACTTGATTTTACTTCACCTAATATTGAAGACACACGGTCACACACCGAACTAAAATTTAATTTTATAAACTAGGTAATCGCTGTGTGTTTTCCATTCGGTAATGGTAAACCAGATTACATATGCATATTTCTCATAAATAGGTGTCGCCGTCTACGTAACCACGTTTTTTAATTAGTACGGTTTTTTATTTATTTATTTTTTTGGTGTGTTTTGAGAATAACCTGACCCGCACTAACCTAAAAACGTACTTTATTTAGCTACCCATCTTTCATATGAACCGTTAGGAGAAGCCCACTTTTTTAGTATCAATAGCGGTAAAGTATTTCTATGACCCACATAGTGTTTTTAAGATACGATTCCAATGCAATTTTACAAACGAATCGTATTTTTGTGGCGATACTAGTGGAAACTGGAGTATAAAACTAGCGAAATATATGCAAATGAAATTCTAAAATCGGCCAGTCTTTCTCTACACATGCATGAACTGTCCAAACTTCAATGAATTTTTAGTAGTGTTCACCTTAAAGTTCAATTAACAAACAAACTGTATAAAACCGTTTGTCTGCCGTGTGCAAAAGCAAAATCATGATTAACTATCACCGAGAACTTAACATAAAGGCAGTAGTATAGACTAGTAATACAACTCGAAATTCCTAGGCTCAACATTTACGGCCTGTGTAATGCAGGATCCATACTTAAAGAGTTGGGTACTCCAGCGTCATTAACCTGAACTACACAGAGTGTGATCAAAACACTGGCAGGTGTTTGTTTCGCGTACGAAATCAGCAGAATGGCTTACATCGCTTGTAACTCTAATAACGCTGATGGCCATTGCTTATAATAAGGGTATCTAAATGCTTACATAAAAGGCATTACATTAGCGCCTATCTATATACAATTGCCGTTCACCATCCCCGGTATTCATTGTGTGCATCTCGTCACAAATATGGGGCAGCAATTTCACCCCAGATTAGCTTCATAATTGAACATCGGCGTCTTCCCTTCCCTGCTTCACTCCCCCCAATGTATCCCCTTACCCATTATTATTTCAATCCCATTCAGATTTATATGAAAGTGTAGCAGCGACGACGAATTTCCCGCCCACTCACGACTCATCCCCAAACAAAGCGATGGCTTTTTGACAATGCACCACATATTGTCCTAGAATAGACCACATGTCCGAAATTTCCCGGTCGGACCACCGTGCAGGGAGCTGAAGATTGACAATGTGTATCTAAGCGCCATAATCGGAATAACTTATTCAAATTTTTAAAGCCGCGACTGAATTGATGGCGTTCAAATGGGACACTCGCATGATGGAGTTTGCACCATATTGTGGTCAACCAGAGACTCTCGTGAAGATGGTTGTCATTCAACAATTGTTTACAGGAATGCATGTAGTTTGTATTATTACGATCTACATGTATACACAGAGTTCATACCAAAATTTGCAGCTCAATTTCCCTGACCTTCCCCGACTTTCCCTGATCAAATCTGATCAATTTTCCTGACTTATCAAATAAAAAATATCACATGTAAGTAAAATTAACGTTTTTTCCACATTTTGCTAATTAAAGTACATGTATATCTAATATATATTTTTTCACATGCATATATCTGATTTTTTTCACAATTTTAATCAAATATTTTTGAATAAAAATTCGCATTTTCATTCGCCGCGACCCCGCGTATATTTTAGAATGGAGAACGCCGTAGGCAAAGGTTCTACAAAAACTAGACCACAAAAAATTCTAACAAAAATTGTAATATTAAATGATGAATTTTAGACAGTACCTGTTATATTTTCTTTGCCACGGCCAAATTTGCAGTAAACTGTTTTCTTGACCAACCCAAGAAATTGTCCCTCAATTGGATTTGAGCTAGTTTCTTTAAAAGGGAACGCCATAGGCAAAATTTCTGAAAAACTATACTGGGAATAACTAATTGGGCAAAATGTCCACATTTCCCGGACCACATTTCAAATTTCTGACTATCCCTGATGGTATGAACTCTGATATATGACCTCCAAAATGAAATGGCGATGAATTTTTTCAAACTAAACCAGATTGCAAATCTGCACAAGGCTGTATAGAACCTCAATGCTTCGATATTATTGCCTTGAGAAATGAATATAACTGCATTATAATGTAGCTTTCCCATGCGGCATTGACTATACGTCAACTCATTTCATACTTTCTCTATTAAATTGTATTTTATTTTTCAGATCAAAATGTGAATTCGATGGCCAATTTAGGCAATTTTTATAACTTCATTAGTAAACTTTCATTTCTTTGGTAACTAGCTATAACAGCTAACAGGGCTACCCCATCGGACATGTAAATTTTAACTCCCCTGACATTTCCAGATTTTAAAAGAATTATTAATTTCTCCTAAGGAATTGCTTGTTATCTCTTTGTTTTGTGTGTTGATTGACAGCTACATACAATTTATTACTTATGTTGAATTTCCCTAAATTTTTTAAAGTAAACGCATTTCCCTTGATTTTTCTTATTAGCTTATTATCTAATTAAATTTATCTAATTATCTATTATCTAATTTAATATGCTGGGATTTTGTAACCATCCATAACAGAGTTCCCCTAGAAATATAATTTCTAACTCTCCTGACTTTCTCAGGTTTTAAAACAGATTTTCCTGACCATGCTGACTTCTGAAAATGCAAAATTGTAGCACATGCCAATGGAGGTAATGTTAAATTTGTTGCTTAACAAATATGAACACGAGATAGAACACAAATATTCATTAAAAAAACTAGCAAATGCTTGTTATCTCATGATTTTTGTTTTAACTTATAACTTATTCTCATTCTACAGACCAAACTATCGCCCAAAACATATGTACGAATTTATTCGTGCCCTCCAGCTGGTACATCTTAAAAACAAAGACCCAATCATTATAATTTGTGGCGACTTCAATT
>JAQGAF010002152.1:0-24638 GCA_034687865.1 Kryphioiulus occultus | reverse complement strand
TTGCAATAATTTGATGACGTCATTTAAAAAACACACTGCCTCCTCCCCCCCCCCCCCCATCCCATCCCAATATGTTCTTCAAGTTGGCGCCTCTGGACTGATATACACTGTAGTGTAAACGCGCCTTAAAGGTGGGTAAAATCATCAATACTACGATATGTTAAATAAAAAAAATATATATTTTTCATACAAGTTGTATAACTTTGCAATATAACACGTTTTGTTATATAGTGTAAACGCACCTTCTGAACACACCGTTATGATCTCATTTTATGATTTCAGTACATGTATATCGTGAAGGTCAAGAAATGTTACTTTTAGGTTTTTATTGTTAGCGAACCATTTCTTTGATACATGTACACTGTAGCTTGATTATGCAAATTTATGGTGGTGGATTCATTAACTGCAGCGCAAAATAATTATGGTGGATTCTTGAGAAATTAGGCCTTGGGCAAATTAGGTTAATTGAAAATTAACGGAGTGGAATACTGGTTATTCCCAAGTGTATTTTGAGCCCCTTTCATCACAAAAAATGTGTGAAATTGAAGGTATTCTTTCACAACTAATTAAATTTGATACTTGGGGAATGTCAAATTAGTTAGTTTGTCATATATTTTACATTATGAAAATTGGCATTATATAGTATTAGCCGCTAAAGCCATTTCTTGTTTCATGAAGCCTCCATAAACATTTTTTTCCAGCCTGGTGCCTCCGAAATGATAACGTCCATTGTGTTCTGGTGGGTGCCACCACAGTGGAGCAAATCTACGAACACATTCAAGCGTTACAGGTAAAATTACACACATTTTATTTGGACTTCCTGAAGGATCTGATTTGATTTAGCTGCGAAGTTTTGGAGAATAATCCTTTAATTTCCGCTCGTGTTCGAGTGCAGATTCGACCAAAGTTGAACACAGCAATGATGGCTCAATTGGACACTATTTTGGACAATAAACCAATAAGGCCTCCGCTGAAAAGATGACAATTAACTGGTTCCACATCTTGGGAAACCTCTTCAGCCCCAAATGGCACCGCCGTCGAAGAACCGCAAGAGGAGACCCCAAATGTTGGAACCACCACACCATCTGGTCCTGTGACCACGCTTTGCAATACAGTTTGTACGTTCTTTAGGCAGGGATGCCTCGACGGCAAGTAGATTGGTTTCATTTTATTAATTCTTGAAATTCTACCAAAGGCGCTTCAATTGTTTCGCCATTCCTAAAGTACAGTATCAGTACGCCGTCAAACCTGCGCCACTTTTTAAACAAAGGGACACTATCCTCTTTTTACACGTAATACTGAAGACACACAGGAGATAAAACGCGATAATTGAAAACCATGGTAATCTCGTTTACTATAGACACATAGCCATTATTTACGGAGTAAAACTAGATTTTAGTTCGTTATCTCCTCAGTTGTGTATTTCCCACTTGGCAATGGAAAACGAGATCACCACGTTTGTCAATGTGATGTGTCTTCCATATTACAGCTTTTCACCTTATCTAGCAGGTTGTCTCACCATGTACATGTATAGGTGTAGGGGAGATGGCAAATGGATTTTCGCGATCTAAGTTACATGGGACTTCTTGTAGGTTTGCATGGCGAATCTAATCTGTTCCCATTTACTTCTAATACCATGAACGTACAAAAAACGCGGTAATTTAAAAACGTAGTAATCTCGTTTTCCATTGAATACACAGCAACTATCACCGTGATTTCCGCCATTATCTACTGTACATGTAGGTTGCAAAACATGCTAAAACATGAGTTTTTTACCTTTTGGATAGCTTATCATAGCTTGTCACAAAACATTGTTATATAACAAATTAGTTTTTCACCCTGTTGTACAATTTGTTATACGAGGTGTGATTACCCTTTGCAAACGTTTAGGGCCGATTGAGGGGTCATATTGGACATGTTTGCCCCCTAATAACGTATGTCTGGAAATGCAACGTTCCCATGTTATGACCCATAAAGCTCATTAATGGAATGCCCACATGTGTGTTCAGGATCATGCATTCATGTTGTTTGTTCAGTGTATTCACTGCACTGTTGAGATGTGCTTTCTGGGACATAACATGGAAACGGTGCATTTCCGGACATACATTAATGGGGGGGGGGGGGGAAGAAATATGTTCCAACATGACCTCTCTTTCTGCCCTCAAGTTGTTCAAAGTTTGTACAGGGTATTCCGATACACCCTGTGTGACACCCTCTCGATTGCGTGGATCATTAATACTACAAGAGGTTAGCACGTTGTAAAACAAGTTGTATAACTTTTCAATATAACACGATTTGTTATACCGTATAGTGTAAACGCACTTTTAGTGGTAAATAGAGCAACCTAAAAATACAGAGGGGAACGTGTATACTATAGAAAGGTGAAAGTACCCCGCGAGAATCATAGAAGGATGTTGAATAATTAATAAATGTTGGTTGGGAATAATTTTATTGTAAATTTGTTTTGATTTTTGCTGAGAGCTGTAGACTTAAAAAACCACACAACGAGAAATTAGAATATAAGCTTAGTCCAAGGCGTCAAGTGGTATTGCTATATATACTTCTTTTAGACATTCTTTAGTATCTGTGAATCGTTCACCAGTTTGGCGACTTTGATTGCTGCCAAAATAATCCCAAAAACGTAGTGGATTCTAGCTGAAATTTTAATTGGATTCTGATTGCAATTGAAAGTAAATGAAGGCTTTTATTTTAAGACTGCAGTTTTTTTGCATTAGGAATCGTGGATATATAAATGTTTCAGAAAGGTCCAATAATAAATGCCCAGCATTCAATGAGTAGGGATAATTTTTCATCCTGGCTACAATGCCCATGTTCATTACACTTCATATCACGCGTAAGTGGACAATGGACATTGGTTTTTTTCCACAGACCTATGATAAATGTATTCGGAAATTAAATCTTTATTAAATATGCAATTTCCGCAGTTGATTTTCACTAAAGGATTAATTTTATTTCCGATTACATTTAACTGAAGTTTGCGCAATACACGGTAGTGCGATTAGATGTATTATGGAAGACAGCAGCCTTTCGTTGAAATAATGGAAACTCAATTAAATTGGCCATGCAAACAAACGCTTTGATACCCACTTTTCAGTTATAACAGCATTAATAATGTACACGTATAACTACGATAAATTACAGCAATTGTACCCTCGACGGCTAATGGTCAAATGAGGTGGGTCGAGGAAATTTACTCTTTCGCCCCATAATTACTGCTAGCGGTCTGTCAGCCCTTTTTAGAGAGCAAAGAGACAGTTAGACTTAGTGGTATGGCCTTAATTCAAAATGGCGTCATTTAATCCATTAATTATATTATGACGACGTGACTTGAAATTGTGAAGCTTCAAAGCCGTTTCCCATTTTCTTTGTGGGTATATATAAATAAAATTGTTAGGGCTTAGCTGGACAATAGTGCTTTATTAACAGGTTTACCTACTTAATTATGAAGTTTAGATAATATTTTCCCAACATAATATATTTTAGCCATGAAAAATTACTATTCGACCGAATCTGTACATAAGACAATTTCTTTTCTTGCTATAAATACATTTTAAGTAATCTCTATTTACATTTCAGCCTTTCACCTTTTTCAGCTTTGTTACCTTTTTACTTCGTGTATGATGACTAATTCTTTGTCCCATACTGTGATTATAGCATTTACGATGTTAGAAAAAAATGAGTAAGATAATATACTTGTAAACTAATATCCATAGCTAGCCAAGCTATCTGAAGCCTGGAAACCTGCAATAGTTACATTTTTAAAATGCAGATTTAAGAGGAATTCAGTGCGAGTATTTCTAAAAATTGTTGATTAATTTATTCACATAGCAGCGATTGGATTAACAATGAAAATCAAGTAACTTAAATATATTTAAATTTCATTTTTGCTTTTCTGTTCCAAAACGGAACTTGTCAAGATAACGCTACTGTTATTATTGACAACCGGAAAATTCTAAGTGTAACGGCACATTTTGATGCTGCCAAACAGCTTGCATATATAGGAGATAGCAGAAATAACGCTCCGTATATATAAATATCAGCATTTCTTGACAATTCGAGAACTGTAATTTTAAAAATATCTAAGAGCGTATTGTTCTAAATGCCAGATTTCATTCTTAGACTGTAGAAAGTTATTACTTTTCTTGAAATCAACAATACAAACTAATCCATAGTAAAATGACATTATAAATGTTAACTCCCTCTCTCAATTTCCTATCCTTCTCCACCCCCGATGTAGCACTTGGATATTTCTTATGAAGTTTAATATCTATTCAGTCTTTGAAACCGATTCCATGAAACAAATCTTAAAGGCAAATATTGGTTTATATTCAAAAGCTTCCGAATATAAAGCGTCTATTTAGCGCTCTTTAAATAACTCTTACAAGGGTATATTAAAGGGTATATTGGCAGGGTTAATCAAATTGACCAATTTTTAGAAGTTTCAATCTGTTTTAATTTACTTAGAAAAAACAATGGTTTTGTTTTGCTGAAATTCAATATAAACTTCTATAATCTAGTTGCTAAGACATTAAAATGTCCTTTTTAAAAATTTTGTTCACCAGGTTTGAATATACACCACATCTGCATTTCATTTACTCACTTCCAATTTTAATATTCTAATATCACCTTGTTCAGATATTTGCACTGCTTTCTATACAACATTTTTGATAAGAAACCTGACTTTTAAAATTAAAAAATAATAATGTTAATGCAATAACTCGAAACGTAATACTAATACGTTTGTTCCAAAGATCTCCCGTGTACCATACCTTTTGATTAATTACCGTATCTCAATTCTAATTAATAATTTTACAAGGAATTTTACGAGGAAAATCTTACAATGTCGTCCGATGACGTCACAAACGATTTTCATGGGATGCGACTTCCCTGGAAAGAGAGATACGATATTGTCTAAATTTAAGATATTCTATTAAAGGTCAAACCATTTCTGCGTCTCAAATACTCTCATATTATTAAACCTACTCTCCCATGGGCTTGAAGAATCTCAAACTCAGGTGTGACTGTAACACGCGATAATATAGGCTCTACGTTGAGTCAGTAATTGGGTTGTCCAGAATTAGAGAAATGATAAGAAAGCCTAATTAGATAGTTGGACACTTAATTAGAATTCAAGTGCCATCGATTTTAGGGTATTACATGACAGCAACTTTATTTTTCACATCGCTTTAGACAATTAGGCGCAATACTCATTAAATTACTTGCCAGTTAATTAATAGTCCTTTAATCGCCTTGTCCACATTTTGCTTTGACGAAAGGTTCTTTAACTAGTGATGCTAGTGTATATATTTTCAACGCTGTGAATTTTTCGATAATCTTTTAAAACTATTCTTATATCCTTGTGCCTACCAATTAGATTTCTTCGCTTAGATTAGCTAGTAATGTTAAATAATATTTTGACATATTAACTCTCGAACCCCACGTTTCACTTTTTTTAAAAAGTCGAAACTATTTATCCTAGTTTGGCCACAGTTTTTGGTGAAAAAAATGAATTGAACTCGTATCACATTAACGTATATTGTATTGATGCATAACTTAAAAGGCTTTGCCGCTTAACTTATCATCTACACGGCTTCAGATTCTCAGGCATTTGTACGCAGATGTCAGTAAAATAGCCTAAAACGTTATTGGTTTTTAAGCGACATATGGAGCCTTCTGTCGATATACGAAATAGGGAAAATCTGTGTCACTCCACGCAGAATGTACTGGAAAATAGTGTCATATGTCTGATGGAACTTGTTACCAAAATCGCATAAATACTTTCTTTTAAATTCTGATTAAATTGTCCATTGTTCAAAAAATATAGTTGGCTTTAGGAGGCACGATTTAAGTGACAAAGACATGAATCTTGCTGTCCGAAGTTGCTAAGCGTAGCAGGTTTGTCCATCAAAACATTGTATTAATAATGTAAAATATTGCAATTATTATAGTGTACATAAATCCGTTTTCCGCAATTTTGAGCATGTTTTAATGCTGTTGTTATTTACGATATTAATGCATGAATTCTTGGTTTAACTTTTGAGCCAATAAAATATAAAAATAATTCTGTTCTGGCAAATGAATTAATAAAAGCAATTCAATTATGAAAAATGCTACATATGTTAGAATTTATTGTTGTTCTTCGAAATTTCGTTTTAGGTTATTGAATTTGATGTGATGATTGGGCAAGGAAGTGAAAGTCGATAAATGGTGAGTATCAATGAAATATCAAAACAAGTACTTTAAATATGCATTAATGAATCCGTGGGACATTTAAGTTATGTAAGTGACTTATACAGACATTCAAAAAGTGGCTGACGTCGCACTATCACTTCATAATTATGATAATGAAAGTGAAAACGACTGAACACTGTCTATATATACACTGTAACAGAAAATCAGTTTTCGTTCCCATTTTCAATAGTCTGTTTTAAGACCATTTTGATTTCCTATGTATTTCTATCAATGGTTTCCCTGAAATCGAAGCTACTGAAGCTAGTGCCTTTAAAGAAATGAAAACGACCAAATTTCGATACTTTTTTGGTGTTATTTACTCGACTGAAGCGGAGTAAATGGAGTATTAACATGCAATGCGGGCTTATATGATCCTTTATGCGCAAATACATGTAAACTGGATAGGTTTAGCAACAAAGGCAATCAAGAGTTCAGTGGGAGGGACTAAAATAAGGGGAATTATAATGCACAGACACAGACAAAGCGATGTGGCTGGGCACAGGACGATCAATTCAATCGATCCGCCAGACAGCGAGGGCCGACCAAAAAGATAGGGAAAGAAGTTCTTTATAAATCCTCTTAATTCACAGAGGGTTACTGGAAAACTGCATCTCATCTATCGAAAGAATGAATGTGGTTGGTCCCATGACAATGACCAGACATGTGAAGTAATCAAAATTAATTTGTGATATATAATGTACGGTATTGACTTTTAGATCCTAATACAGCATGTTTCACATGCATTTTCTAGCAATTAGCGTTAATATTCACTAACTATTTTTTTGCAAGATCGTGAATAAAAGGAGATTTAATTCCCAGTAACATGTGTAGGTGGATAGCGAAGTTAATGTAGATTATATGGGGGATGTCCTAGTATCATGTCATTATCTTGGTGGAGGGAGGGGATTTCAGCCAAATGATGATGTCATCATTGCTGTTTTATAAAATCCCAGATGTGAATAAATATTTCGCCTATATGGTGTTTTCTCATTTTAATCGCTTCACTATTAATTTTATTTGCTAGCATTAATAATTTCTGATGAAATTTTTAGACAACATCGAAATTTTTTCTGGGCAAAGATAACTGTACGTCATCATTTGGTGGGGGGAAGAGGTTGGAAATGATAATTGATGGCACGGGGAAGAGTGTTCAGAAATTGCTCTAAAGTGATGACATCTTAAGACTGGTTAGCTTTGTTTCTACATGTAGCAATACTATCACACCTTGTTGGACATGTATAACAAATAATTTTTTAACACCCACTCCATTACGTGCGCCATCAATTCTACAAGATGTTGAATAACATTTCTTCTCATTTTCAAACAAGTTGTATAACTTAGCTTTATAATGTTTTGTTATATACAAGTATTGTAAATTCAACTTAAAACTCAACAGTTTTGAGATTTACTGCATTTTTACAGCTGTTAAAATTTACAATCAGAAGATTAACAGTTATTTTTTTTAAATACTATTGTTCCGAAATGCTCTTATTTTGCCGTTGAACTTCTGGGACAACTCAGTGCGACCAACTAATCACCCGCAGCCTTTTTAACATAAGCACGAGAAAATTAGAAAACTTAGTCATGCCTTCAGTTTCGGCACATTTCAAACAACCCTATACTGGAAAGCATATCTGACACCAGCCATGCTACCGATCATCATTAGCATACATGTATTTAGTCTATTGAAACCGTCTTTTTAGAAAAGAAATGTCATTCATTACCACTAAGTCATAACTATGAATTATATCGGTTATTATTTTTCCATCCTTCTCGTTGCACCCTTGCACGGGCCTTGCTCATTTAGAAAAAGGACATGACAGCCTCACATCCACTTGCTGCTACAGCTAGTAATCGTTCCCAACATCAGCACCGTCAGTGCTAGGACTGTTCTCATCAAAACGGCTACATGTACTTTAGCATCGTATTATTACACACCCCATAAATCTGATTGGGCCTCGTGTTCATCGCCCCCCGCAAAGGGCCTCAGTTACCCTTCTCAGAAAAGTCAATAGCGCTTTTTCGCTTCCATCCAAAACTAGCTTGGCGTCAATGCTCCCTTCTTGCTGTACTGCAGATGAATTTTATTTACCTAGACTCGTGCCATCGCCATGAAAAATGCCCAGCAAAATGCAAGAAATACGATATGCTCGCCTGAAATAAGTGAAAATTCCTGAAAATCGGAGGATGCCAATCGCATCTAAGTCATTGCTGTAAAAGGTAAGATGTTATGAATGGGTTCGTGGGATATATTTACAGCTTGAAATTGACATCAGACGAGTTAGGGCTGTGCGTGGGTCACTGAATTGTTGTCGTTTTTAATAACATCATTTAAACACGTTTGCATCATTAATTAAGGTAAAAATGGCCTAGTGCTTAGTGTCGAGTTGTAGAAATATTCCGTAAAAGAGTAACGCACGGATGACTATTTTTTACTAATGAATGTCTCCAGTTGCGTAAAAACACCCGCCAAATTCACTGGTTAGTTAGTTTAATAGTCAGACAAATGCGAGTTTAATGATCCGTTACCAGAATGGGCAACCTGCCATTTACCATTCGTGTCTCGTTGATGCATAATGAAGCAGATTTATTAAGTTAGCTCGAGGCCTAAATTAATGGGCTATAAGGAAGCCTAAGCCCTAACAAATGTGTACCCAAACAAATGAAATCATTTCTGTAAAGGTGCCAGTGATGAAATGAGGTCATTGCCCTTTGGCAGCAACTCGAAGGTCCCTATTCCCTCATCTGAAGCCTTATTTGGCAACAAATTCAAAGGTCCCTTGTCCCTCATATTATCTTATCAAATCGGAAGACCGCATTTGATGTCGTTTGCTAGCTGAATCAATGAAATTTATTTTTAAAATAAATTCAGCCATGCATTAATAGTACAGCGTGAAAAGCAACCCCTGAAAACTTCACGCAATGCTACTGAGTTTTGCAGGGAAATCTGCACGCTTTTATTTGCAGGCTAGCATTTGCCAGTGCTAAGATCAGTCATAACGCTGAAACAAAACAAAAGCATTACGAGTTCTTAAGATTTTTCTAAGTGATAAAATACAATAACATGTAGGCATATTGGGGTAATAAGGCAAATTTTTCGGACAATTTCCCTCAAAGGAAGACGAATGAAAATCACTACTTCTACAAGATGAGAACGTGACCTATGAAGATGCAATTATAAATGAGGTCGTTGTTCTTTTCTAGCTGGATTTAACGAGATTCCCCTTTTTAGCCAACTATGATCAGAATTAGCAGCAGGGCGTAACAAGCTACCCCTTAAACCCCCACGCAGGGCTGATGAGTATTGCAGGGAAAGCAACATTCCCCTCGGGCAAATGATGAATCATTTGTTAACTTTATAAATTGCATGAGTGCACAAGTAATGCAATTCAAAATAAACTAGTAAATTCAGGTCTGACATAATAGGGCGTTAATTGTCTTTCGTTTGACTGCAAAAAACATCTAATTTCCAATTGATTTGTTACAGGGCAGCACACAAGAATCCTAATAAAAAGCGTGCTAGAAAATCCAATGGAATCGCCCCCACCTTCCCCTCGAACCACTGCCCATGTTTTTCATCAAATTCCAGACCATCCAGTGAATGCTTTTGCAGCTATTAATCGGATGAGACAACATCAGCAGCTGTGTGACGTTACTATCAATATCGGCCAAGTCACTATTCATGCTCATAAGGTGGTCTTGGCTGCTTGCAGTCCTTATTTTCATGCCATGTTTAATAGTAAGTAAATGCACTGAATTTTAGTTGCCCTCATTGACCCTGGGAAAGAAGTACTTATTCTGTACAAAATCCATTCAATTTTGGTTCATTTTTTAACAAAGAGTCTATATCTGCAATGGCCAAATTGCAATAATAGCCTTGAAAATAAGTCTGTTCTTAATTGCTTTCAGTATAAACAATACATATGTGTAATTTGTTTACTGTCAATGAGTTGTTTTAAAAAGCACGTCCCCAGTTTTTCTTTTAAAAACCCTCAAAATTAAACTAATTGAAATCTAAGTTTGATATTACTGCCTTGCTGGGATATACTAATGTGAAATTAGATCTTTACGATTTTGAGTGAACTAATGTTCGATTTATCTAACAATTTGATCAGAAATGGTATTTTAGCTCGTAAACGTAATAATGAAGCGAATAATATTATTCCGCTAAGATGACATAAAACTTGAACATCCCGTCTTTATCGTACGATTATATCAGACGTACGCCTGCAATTTAAATTAACAAAATATGCATATTTCCAGGTGATATGGCAGAAAGAGCTAAAGCTGAAGTGACCTTACATGACACTGATCACGTAGCATTAGAATTATTAATTGATTATTCGTATACGGGTGAAATTGTAATAACTGAAGAAAATGTTCAGGTATATACAAACAGGTTTTCACCTTTTCTGTGGTTTCTATTCGTGAAAAAATGAAAAAAAATCTAAGTTTTTAAATTGTCCGTGTTCATATAAACTATTTGTTTTGAAGGTTTTATTGCCAGCCGCAGGTCTTTTGCAAATGGTTTGCGTACGGGAAGCTTGCTGTAAATTTTTACTCAGACAATTGCATCCATCGAACTGTTTAGGAATAAGAGGATTCGCCGATACTCACGCCTGTAAAGATTTATACGAAAAATCTCACAAATTCGCTCTACAAAATTTCGAAGATGTCATCCAAACAGAAGAATTTGTACTGCTGCCTTTGCAAGAAGTACGTGTGTTTCCTATTTTTCCGAAATTAATAATTATCCTGAGAACGAATCTACCAACGTTCCTAGATAATCACTGATTATTATTCTAAAATTTATTTTCAGGTAGAAGAATTAATATCAAGCGATAATCTCAATGTTTCTCTGGAAGAAAAAGTATTCGTTTCAGTCGTGGCCTGGATCAAACACGATATTGAAAAAAGATCTGAATACGTAGCGAGGGTAGGTATTGAGAATTTTGTTGCCTTTATTATTGCTATTACCTTGCTGTTTACATGGTATCTGATGGCCAAGCAGGCTGTAGTCAAATTATAGGTTAGGAAGGTATTTTTAACTACAGTGTAAGAAAAAAGCATTGTTCATCAGCCTCCCTGTCGTTCTAAGTTGTAATAAATTGACGATCTTTATTCCTCAGTTAATGCAACACGTCCGATTGCCCCTGATATCTCGCGAATTTCTAACTACTCATGTGGACGATGAGCCCCTTGTAAGAGATACGCCGCAATGCAAAGATTTTCTCATAGAAGCGATGAAATATCATTTATTGCCAGAGAAAAGGGCTTGCATGACGTCTGTACGAACCAAAGAAAGAGCAGCTGAAGGGGTCATGTCTTATATCTATGCCGTTGGTATGTATTGTAATTGTCGTTATACATGTAGAAAGTTCAGTTTGAAAAAATCTGAAACTGGGATCTATCAGTAGATTTCATGCATTCAAATATGAATATGTATTATAAGAACCTAAAATTGCAATTTCATGCCAATCATTAAAGGACTGTGTGCATTTATCACAGGTGGTGGCAGTTTGTTTGCGATCCATAGTGAATGTGAATGTTACAACCCCCGTTCGGATAGATGGATGTCAGTTGCATCTATGACATATCGAAGATCTCGAGCTGGAGTAGCTTCTCTGGGGCGGCAACTTTATGTCGTTGGAGGGTAAATCTGCTCTAAATTTGCACATTTTCTATTTATTGGACCAAAACCTGTCGAGTAGAGTAAATGGCATCTTGGCTTGCTGTCGGATTTTTTTTTGTGGGGGGGTTGTTTTGTGCGCTTTTTCTGAAAGTGAGTTTCTCTTAACGGCTCCGGGGCTGGCAGTGATTGCCGGCCGGTTAGGGGCAGCAGCTGAAGCAGAAATTACATTTTTTAGGTTTACTTTGATTGGGTAGGTCAGGTGTAACTATACCGAAGTATAGTATATCCGCAGTTATTTTTTACATTTGGAATTTGCCAGTTATCAATGATTGTACTGCATTGAATTTTTTAGTTATGATGGTGCAGCAGATCTAGCATCAGTGGAATGCTATAACCCTATAGTTAACAAATGGACCAATGTCACTCCCATGGGTACTAGAAGAAGTTGTTTAGGTTGGTGTTAATGTATAATTGCAAAATGAAATGCTTAAGAAAACAATGTCATATTTATTTTTAAAACTGGTATTTTTATAACAGGGGCTTGTTCTTTGTATGGTTTACTGTATGCTGTTGGAGGCTATGATGGGGCATCTTGTCTGAATAGTGTAGAGAGGTTTGATCCGCTAGTCAACTGCTGGACGTCAGTTGCCAGTATGCACACAAGAAGACGATACTGCAAATTGGCAATTTTCGGTAATTATTTTACCCATTATGGCGATATCTGCATTTGCATTCAAAAAAGCTCTAAAAACGTTGGCTAGGCATATTCTTTGCCAAATGGGCCTGCGATTAGGCAATTTTTTCCCCTTCAATTTACTAAATCAAATCATGAATGTTATAGATGGATGCATTTATGCAGTTGGGGGTTTCGATGGAACGAATTGCCAAGCGAGTGTTGAACGAATAGACCCACGGGTAAGTGATAATAGCCAATTGATTTGCAAGTCGGGCACGGAATACTTGATTGTCTCATTTCCAGATTAACAAATGGATGCCTGTGCCAAACATGTTGTCACGACGTAGTAGCTGTGGAGTGGCAGAGTTGGATGGCATGATATATGCTGTTGGTGGAAATGATGGGAGTATGTGTGCTTGCAGTGCAGAGCGGTATAACCCAAGGCGAAATGGCTGGGAATCAGTTGCTTCCATGCACTGCCGAAGGTCAATAACTAGTTGATTCACAATGTAAAACACTGTTGTATGGTTTACAAATTTGATAAATTGGGTATCCCGTGTAATGCATGAAATTTGTCAAACTGCCATACAAATTGAAAATTTACAGTTACTATATTTATGTCACTAGAGGAACCCTGTTTTTTATATATATGAATACGATTGCATGGATTATATTTCTCTAGGAGCACACATGAAGTAGTTGCAGTGGATGGTTTTTTATACTCGATTGGAGGAAATGACGGAAGTTCGAGCTTGAATAGCGTGGAACGCTATGATCATAAATTAAATAAATGGATATTAGTGACGTCAATGTTATCACGCCGTAGCAGTGTTGGAGCTGCCATTTTGGATAGTTTTAATCAAGAGAAAACTGTGGGTACCATGCCATAGAACTTGTGAACTGCCTGTCTTCACCATGATCATTAGCATACCTGTTTTCGTCATGCCTACAATATTCGTACTGGTGTGACTTTTATAAGCATGCCATACTGGATGATTATAAACCTTCCAACGTTACATGCAGCTGAATGCATTTTAAAAACATGGTAAGTTCATAAAATTATTTGAAAAATTAAAATACAAAACTGTTATTGTTGCACTCATTCCCCATACCACAATTTATTTTAGTTGTCTATTATTTATTATTACTTTTAAGTATTATCGTACCTACAAGAGGTATCAACATCTACTGGCAGCAATGTAAATTTCTGGCATTATGGTTTTTGTGTTTTTGGGTAGTACCATTTGTAATGTATGCAATTAAAACTATTTAGAAATAATGAAATCGTACATTGAAACGCTATATGTTATTTAATATGTGTAGCAATTGCATTCAAAAATATAATTTTAACCTTCCTTTTATGTATTTGAGATCATCATCAGTAACTTCAGGATAGTGCTCTTTTATAGCCTCTTCATCAGCATTAGGAAAATACTTCAATATGTTAGTGACTTGACGTTTCTGCTTTCTTTGCTCTCTTACTTTTTTCTTATTTTGAATTTCACGGTAGTACGAATTGAACCAAGCAATTTCTTTTGGCTTAACGTCAATTTTACTTTCTTGCCATTCCTTGTTCATATGCTTTGGAATTGGATACTCTTTAATTTCCCGATTTAGAAGCTTGCCTGAAATTAGAATATGAATATTAGATTTGACCTCTTTGCGCAGCATTACCTGATCAATTTTAAATAGCCATGCAATGATTTCGATGCTTGTAACTACCATAAGGCGTTTGCAGGTCCACAGACGGTGCTTCTCCAGTTTCTGTGGTTTCCAATTCATAGAATGCCTTATTGCGTTCACGTATAACATCTTCCAAATTTTCCATGCTATCTTCAATCTTTTGATAGAAAATTGGGTTTCGCGCTTAATGATAGGCTCACGGCTGTATCATTGGACAAAAATGAAGAAGTTGATACAGTACCTTATCAAGCCGTTCTGGATTTGGAAATAATTCAGATTCCACCTTGCAAGCATGCTCCATTGTTAGAAGCATATTTTTCTCTTTCAAAAGGACATACCTACACAATTCAAAAATAAACAAGACTTAATTATTTCTATACTAACTTGATGGAAGCATAACAAATTTACAATTACATGTTATAGGACTACCAAAGTTTGTGAAGATCTGAATTGCTTTTTATTCGTAATTCTTCTTTGCGCCATGATCTCCCTGAAAGTTTGACATTTTATCAAGATTGTTAAGCTTTCTCGATCTTGGAAATGGAAAGTATTACAAGGATCAAACGTGTGCTCCAAGCCTGCAGCCTTATGCGGCTCGGGATTACAACAACTTGAAATATGTATTACAACAATTGACCAACTAACCAACTTTTACCACTTGGGCTCCCCAATTTTTAGAATCATCAAAGAATTCCATCAAATCATTTTGAGGTTGAGTTGTATGTAGGTAGCGACCATGCACGAAAGGTGATGCGGAAACGATGGCACTAAAAGGGAAAAATAAGTATTGAATGATATCTCTCAATAAATCGCACATGGCAATAGTCAATCGGAACACACCTTTTTAAATGAACGCGGAAAGCACCACACATGTTTAACAAATGCAATTTACGAGTAATACCCAAAGTTGTAAACATTTTTGTCGCCATTTTTCAGTTGCAGTCTGCTATTTCCGCCTACACCGGATATTCACTGCGCGCATGCGTCAGTCAGTTTCGAATCGATTTCTGAAATGTTGCGAGGAATGTACGAGCCTGAGTAGGTATGTAGAAGAATTCTTTTTTCCTAGAGCTAATTTAAAAATATGCACAAAATAATTTTTCGTGATTTAATTCTGAAGTTTCAGATTGTTTATCGATAGCAAAAAAAATGTAACGCACGAAAATTATTTCATGTATGAACGATTTTGTTGCGACTAACATGTAGGCCTATACTGTTGAGTTATGCGATGGCACTGAGAGTCAATTAATTATTAATTAGTTTTTAATATTTGCACTAGTGCATTAAAGGTTTTCGCCTTTGCATATTCATTTTTCATTGAACATTTGCAAAGAATCAATATTTAGGTTGCCGATTTACGACAGATGGTTTCCACGAAAATCTAGGGTTTCGATTTAATATTTTTAGCTACTGTAAATTTGTGATACTGGTCAAGGTTAAATATTTTAACAACATTTGTCGTATTTCGAAATGTTGCAGTCCAAACATTACTGTCGTGTTTTAGCCTTGCTTTGAAGCAGTTTGTTCATATCGGCCTTGGAGAAATATGCCAGGTGCAGTCTTGTTAAAAATGTAAAATGATGAGATGAATTCTAAATTGACACTTATTTTCTGTGTTACACCTGTTATTTTAGAGCTTTCATTAAATTTAATAGTTCTTAGTCTTAACGATATGTAAAAAAATCAATGCTGTCCTTCATAATTAGCTTGGCTCTCTCAATATCTTGGTCATCATAATCTCTGTTAATTTTATTTTTATATAGTATTTTGAAATATTCTCAAGGATAGCGGTTTTTAATCACCAATCGTGTTTTCTTTTAAATGGCAGATACTTTTAAAAATGTTATATTGCAGAAGCCAAGCTAATGTAACCTTGGCAAGTTGCCCAGCTGTGGAATATTTTTCATTGAAATGTTGTCCTCGCATGCCCTACAATGGTTTTTTTATGTTACAAGTTATCTCGTGTTCATATACTGTAGGTAAAGCGATAATAACCAGTCCACCCTTGGTTTTGTCAGCAAATGAAAACTCATACTATTTAATAAGCTGCATTTCCGCACTGATAAATGAATGTGAGGGCCTATTAGTTCTAAGCAATTTTGAGAACTTCCAGTTGTGACAGAGGCGAGTTTATCAATGTAGGCCTAAATTATTGATCAAACATAAATTGGTATGTTCATCAATCCTGATCTAAGCAAATATTATTTGTTTTTCGTGATTATTGCTGTTCATATACTTTTATAGTAACATGTTAGGGGGTGGGGGAATTTGAGGATCCGAAAGATTTCCTTTCGGTTTCGTCTCATTTAGTACGTGTTTGGTTATAGGATGGAAGTTGGGTTACGTGTAGTAAGAGGCCCAGACTGGAAATGGGGAAACCAAGATGGGGGTGAAGGACATGTTGGTACTGTTGTGGAAATCGGAAAACCTGGGAGTACAACCTCCCCCGACAAAACCGTTGTTGTACAATGGGATTCTGGATCCAGGACAAATTACCGAATAGGATATCAAGGTGCTTATGATCTGCGCAAGTTTGATAATGCACCAATTGGTAAGCAGTGTAAGCTTCTACATTTACTTTTTCAATTTAATATCGGTATTTGCATCAGTACAATAATATCACTATTACAAAAGTAAAAATGAATGTTATTTCAGGTGTAAAACATCCAAATATAATTTGCAATGCATGTAAAAAACACGGATTGTCGGGGATGAGATGGAAATGCACAAAATGTTACGATTTCGACTTATGCACCCAGTGCTATATGGCCGATAAGCATGATCTCTCGCATCCCTTCCTGCGATTTGAACACACTACGTCTGTTGGGTTAGTAGAAAAGTGTAATCGTCTATCAATTTAAAATTATTAGGACTTAGTTAAAATGCTTGTCCTGTATTTTCAGTGTTGAGGTATTGAAAAGACAAGGGGCAATAAAGATTCAAGCCAAAGGCATTTTTGTTGGAGCTAAAGTGGTTCGAGGTCCAGATTGGGATTGGGGAAACCAAGATGGTAGGCCTAATATTAATATTAGTTACGTTTGTAATTATTTTTGCCACAATTTGCCAAGGTATAGTTTCTAACAATGAGTTGGTATATAAGGCGGAGATGGTAAAGGTGGAAGAGTGATTGATGTCCGGGGCTGGGATAATGAGTCCAGTCGAAGTGTTGCCAATGTAACATGGACCACAGGGTCAACAAATGTTTATCGGTTGGGCCATAAGGGTAAAGTGGATTTAAAATATGTCCAAGAAGCTTCAGGTGGTTTCTACTACAAAGATCACTTGCCCATTCTAGGTAATTCAATGTTTATTTTTCACTGCCTTGGAAATTATTTTGGCATTTTCATAAAAGCTATTATATTTCTGCAACGCTACTGGTAGTTTACTGAAACATTTTATCATTTTTTGGTGTGCTAAGGACAAGAGGTGGAAAGGCTCGTAGCACACAGCATGCCTTCTCGAAACTCGAATGCCTTTAGTGTTGGTGATCGAGTTAAAGTTGTACTCGATGTTGATGCATTGAAGAGTATGCAGGAAGGGCACGGTGGATGGAATCCACGAATGGCAGAGGTATGAGTAGCAATAATGGAGTTGAAAATTGTTTATGGAATTTGTACTAATCAAATTTCTGTAGATATGCAAAATTTATTTTCTCAAGTTTGGACTATAATCATATCAAATTTGACATTCAATCGCCAGCTCTACCTGGTTGCAAACATTAATAAACCCACCTACACATAATGAATTATTATTTTTTTATTCAGCGCCATTATTTTTTTGATTCTATTGATACTTACAATTATTTGCAGTATATAGGGAAAGTTGGTTATGTACATCGAGTGACAGAAAGAGGTGATATTAGAGTTCAATATGATGGCTGTAATAATCGTTGGACATTCCATCCTTTAGCTCTGGCTAAGGTATTGTCTCTAGAATCCCCAGATATTGCTATTTTAGTAATTGGATTCTTTTCTAAATTATCGTATAATTTGATGACAGATAACTTCATTTTCTGTTGGAGATGTTGTTCGAATTATTGGTGATATACAGAAAGTTAAGGAGTTGCAGAAAAATCATGGGGAATGGATAGATGTTATGAAATGGGTATACAATTCTGAAATCTAAAAAGATTACCATTATTTTTGAGCAGCCTTTAGAAATCATGCATTTTTCATCCTCACCTTTCTCATCAGACTTTAGACAAAACGGGTAAAGTCCTGAAAGTATATTCAGATGGTGATTTACGAGTAAAAGTCAATAGCCAATCATGGACTTACAACCCTCAATGCGTAGTGTTGGCACCAGGATCTGCCACTGAACTAAACAATACAATGACAGCAAATGAACGGGAAGAACATGCTAGTAAGTTTGTGTTTAATTATATCGATATTAATGTGGAAAAAATACAAATTTTCAAGTATTTTCAAAGATCCAATGGCGCCTCTCCTCCCGCATTTTCTGGATCAGCAGCAGCAACTTGATTCTAGCGGCATTGATCGTCTTGTGCGAGAAGCTGCGCAAGGCCATGCCGATGTAGTGCTCGATCTTGCTCTGAAATGTCCCGAACGTGTAGATCAGAAAAGCTCGGGGAAAACCGCCCTTCAAGTAGCTTGCCATCAGGGTCACATGGAAATTGTAAAAATGCTTCTTGGAGCTGGGGCCAATCTTGAAGTGCAAGACGATGATGGAGACACTGCATTGCATTATTCTGCTTTTGGGTGAGTTGCAGTGTACATTTTATTGGCATGCAGAGTTTCGACCAAAAATAATGATACCGTGTTTAACTTGATCATGCTACAGAAACCAGTCTGAGGTCATGGAATATTTACTAAAAAAGGGTGCCAATATTGATGCAACGAATAAGGGCAAATGTAGTACTCTGCATGTTGCTGTCAACAAGCAACATGTCCTGTGCGTGAAAGTGCTGCTCAGGCATAAGTGTAATGTCAATATTCAGGATTCTTATGGTGATACCGCATTACATGATGCCATTGGGAAGGAGAGTTGTGAAATAATAGACTTGCTGGTAAATGAACTGACTATCGATTTTGGACTTCGTAATAAACGGGGCTTTAATGTCCTGCATCATGCAGCCCTGAAAGGAAATAATTTGTATGTATTATGGTTTTTAATCTTTACGAAAGGCTTCTATCATTACTTCTGCTTGACACAAATACTTTCCTGTCTGATTTAGTGCAACTGAACGCTTATTAGCCAAGAGTAGACAAATTGTGGATGTTAAGAAGGATGATGGGTTTGCAGCTCTACACTTGGCTGCATTAAATGGACATCGTCTTGTTGCTGAAACTTTACTCACTCAAGTATGTTTGCACCACATCTACTTAAATATTTTTTTAACGTTTGGCACTTTTTGGCCTATGTGACTGCATTTGATTTTTATGGAATAGTGGATAATTTATTATGTGGAGAGAGGCACTGAATTTGGAGTTTCTTTTGAATAGGGCCAATGTGAGATTGACATTGAAAATAATCGCAAGCAAACACCATTACTATTAGCAATTAGTCAAGGACACTGCGCTCTCATTGAATTACTAGTCACGATGGGGTCAAATGTGAATGCGGAAGATGAAGATGGTGATACAGGTCTTCATTTAGCTCTCATGAGGCAGAGGACTGGCTTTGCCGATATCAATGAAATGGAAGCACCCACCATTCACATGGTAGGTTGAAATGCGGCTCTCATTGCAAACAATTTCTGATAATTTGTCAGGCTTCAAATGGTTGTGAAACAAGAAATCATGCTCATTGTACTGTTATTGCAGATTTTAGAAGATATTCATGCAAAAAGCATAGCTAGGAATGTTGGATTGGCAGTAGCGTGCTATTTATGCCAGGAAAATGGCGATTTAAATCACAAGAACAGACAGCAGAAGTCGCCTCTTGAACTTTTATCGGATTCTGCACATTGTGACATCTTGCAAGAATATGCAACCCAAAGAAGGTAGTAGATTATAGTTATTAAAAAAATATCAGATATAATTCAGCTCGTATAAAAATCAAGGGATGGGTTGCCACGATGCTAAATTTGACCTAGGTGCCAGGAAATTTATAGTTCGCTTCCAATCTTTGTTAAGAGTAGGGCATTGCTGTAAAACTGGTGGTCATTTTTATATTAACCAGTTATCCCTGGAGCATCTCATCTAGTGCACCTACAGAAAACCAATCAGATGGTGCAGTCGAGCAGGCTGGTATAGAGCCACAGCCATCCCGTGAGTGCCTGATATGTTGCGAAGCAATAGCCAATGTTATTTTTGAACCTTGTGGTCACGAAGTGGCCTGTGAAGACTGCTGCTTTAGAATGAAAAAGTGCATCGAATGTCAAGCTGTCATTGTTAAAAAGACTGGCACAGGTGAGAAACTTGATTGCGTGTTAAAACTTTAATAATTTAGCTTGAAAAGGAGTATAATGTGCATGATTTCTAAAAAGACTTTAGTTTAGGCCCTTTCCAATAATTCTTGCAACGTTTCTAACGATAATTTCACTTTGTTTTAGGTGGGCAATCAGTTGCCCCAAAGACACGCCAGGTGAGTGTGGAACGTGTGAAATATTTGGAAAGCAAAATACAGGAAATTGAAGAAGCCAGTAGTTGTTCCATCTGCATGGAGCGACGGAAAAACGTTGCATTTTTGTGTGGTCATGGAGCGTGCGTCAATTGCTCCCAGACTCTTAAGACTTGCCACATGTGTCGCAAACCAATCACAAAAAGGATCAATCTGTATTGACTGTTGTTACGTACAACCACTAAATATCTTCCTACGTGCGATCATCTTCCATTGATACTACGGAAGGCATCTGGTAAATAAGTCACCTACTCTAGGAATCTCAAAGAACTTTAAAACTGCTTATTTTGGCAGCCCCGATTGAACTCAAAGTACGGTAGGTGAAATTTGAAAAAGCGGAGCTTTTGGATTTCTTAATTTTTATTCAAGTAATACTTTTCATATGTGTGTGTGTGACGTCATTTTTTGTCTTTCTGCTAATTTCCTCACGACTGCCTGCTGTACAATACTCATTTATGTATTATGGTATCTTAATCTGAATCAGCTTTGAACATTTTTTAAAACTTTCCAGTCAAAATTCAGTACATAACTGCCTATTAGTCTCCAACCAATCGAATTATTGGGTTCTTATTTTTCTGGGCCGATGGGCATCCATTAAAAATCGGTGACACTTGTAGCAGTGCTGCCTATATCGGTTTGCACCATTTGTGGTTAAATTTTTCAAGGCTAACTTAGAAAAAGTTTATACTGGGACGACTTAACGGTTCCAATGGGAACCAATGATATGAATAGTCAATCAAATCCCTGTGTTTTTTGCTTTTAATTCAGATATCAACCCTCATTCTCACAATATGTTTATCAGTCTCTTTCATGCACAAATATAATTACCCACTCCCCACTAACAAATCAAGTTCACATAAAATGTCCCGGATTTGTCTCCATTTCACAATTACGAGACTTAAAAAGGGAAAATTTTATTGGCATTTTAAAAGTGAAATTAATTAAGTGTGGCAACTATATAACTATTCGATCATTATTACTCATAATAAAAGATCAAGCCATAATACGACTATAGAACACAATTGCCACATTGGGTTGGATCATTATTGTGAAATCGGTCACTTCGTTTAAAAAAAAAAAATCCCATTCCTGTCAAGCTTATAAATTATTAATTAGTGTTAGGCTGAGTGGAATATATGTCTGTGCATCGGTTGCAAAGTTCTTTAATGCTAGTTTTTAAATGAAAATTGAATTTTTAAACCATTTTCTGACACTAGTTTAAACATTCTGTTGAAATTTACTCCAGTTGACAATGTTGCTTGCCCTGCTTATTTGAATGCATTGCAAACATCTGTGATGTGGGCGCCTCTTTCGTGTACACTACTTATTAAAATTGTCCATGACTTTAATAGTTTGCTCAATTATTGCGTTTTGTAAAACATTACCAAACGTCTCTTAAAATTCTCATTTTTCATGATACAAAAGGTTCGAAGTAAATTTGCACTCCATTTAAAACAAAGTAATGGCTGGATTTTTGCCATTGGTCATTGAAGTAATATAATATATTTGTGAATCAAAGCAAATACGTATATGAATCATTCTATGGTTCTCATTTTTACACATATACCCATAAATAAAACTTTGTGATTTTCATTTAGCAAAAAAAGAAAAACATTATAAAAGGCATCTTATGACATTCTAAATTTCATATTCTTGTTCTTGGAAGCATCCTCACCCCTGGTATATTATTGGTTCATGTTAAAATAATGCTAAATAATTCTTGGATGGGTTTATTTTTTAACTAGTTGTTCAAATATTTACATGTGGGCACTTCCATTTGGGAAGACAGATTGGGTTAAGGTAGGCCATGCCACATCTTAAAATGTTATACATTTCTATCATTCATTCAATTAATTGTTTCAGGAAGCAGCTGATTAAAACCAATATTTACAAATAATAATATAAAAAGGTGTACAAAATCAACTACAGCGATAAAGCTGGAGCACACACAAAACATTCTTCAAATTTTCCTATGTGCATCTTTTGAGTTTAACGAAACCTAAGAGGTGGGTATAGTTTGTGCCTACTAAACTGTGCAATGAAAAAGGTCTTTGATATCGCTTAATGGCAAGGTTTCTTTTAACTCAAAGGATGCTGGTTATTTTAAAGTCCTTATGGAATGTGGAATGTATTAATTTATTGGTTGTTCATGTAATCAGATCCTGTGATTTGAAATTCTTAGAGGAAATTTTCTGACTCGTTTTGCTTTTAAAAAATCAAACGTTGCGCCTAGGAGCATATGGAATCTGTTGATTAAGCCCTTGGTTTAGAAGTTGGCGTAACGTTTTTAACATCAAATAATTTGCGCAAGAAGAAAACTTGTAGACTAGATGCAAAGATGACGACTGCACATTGGGCAATGGACCAGTTTTGTACGTAATAGTTGTTGGCTAGCAATAACTGGTAATCACGGGCCTCGTGTCTCCTACCAAATTGCTGATTTCGTTGAATTTCCCCTATGCGCTCGTCCACTACTTTAATAGAACCCTGCAAATTTAATTGTAAAAGTAGTTTTCACTTTTTAGGAAGGCGTCGATCGAACCAATTATCGAGGTGAGAACATTGAAGCAAGTTGGTAATTATCATGAACCTTACCGTAAAATTGGCCACACTGACGTCCAACTGCTCAAGCTCAGCAGTAAAGTTCTCCCACTTATCATACTGGAATGAAGTGATATAAAGCAACACCAGTTTGGCAGCGAAGCGTGAAAATTGGTTGTCAATGCAGATTTCATATACTCCTAAATCAAATGACAAATTAAAAAGAAAATGCATTTGCATTCAATTTTTTCATCAAATTTTCCATGTGACAAAAATATTTTGGAGAAATTACTATAAATATGCTTGGTCGGGAAAAACAATTTGCAGAAATTTAATTCCTGTAATTAAAAAATTTGTGACATTGCTTTTGAACTGAAAAGGGAGCGAAATCAGAAATATTTAGCTTTGGGCATCATTTTTTCAAGTCAATAACTTTATGTAGGCAATACTATTTTTGCTCGTTGCAGCCATAACTATTTCACACTTTATTATACCTCCACTTTCAGATATTTCTTCGTATTCGCTTTCGGATTGCCATTTGTAAGGATGAACATGATTGCCATTTGGATGCCTCACTGCAAAACCAGCTTTGCCATCACCCCCTCTGATAACCTACGATGGACGGATATAATTCGTAAATACATATTTTTTTAGCGAAATATGGTACAAGAAATACTTATAAATTTTATCGATGACCTAAAAATATAGGCTACAAATAATTAAATCTAGGTTAACTCTCAATATGCTAATAATATGCCACCTTGGACGAACGTTTACCTGGAAGGCTACGAATAAGTTGGCAGAGGGCTCGACGTACTGGTAAAAACAATGTTCTTTGGCGGCATCGACGTGTACCTTGAATTCAAAAGAAACACCGGGAATACTGTCCATTTCGTTATTGCCCTTTGCTCCTAGACTGTGCAAAAGCACGAAAATCAGCACAGGGCACAAGCAACGCATTTTCGCCATCTTCCGCACACGTGTCACCAGTCACCTACCAGTTGCCAGCTTCCTTGCATAGCTACCTGATCTGGGTTCCCAACCACCAAAGTTGACCGTCTTTCAACATCGAATGGGATACGTGGAGCCGTCAACTTTCCTTGCATGGATGTGACGTTCCTGAACAGAATCTAATCTGGTAGGGGCTTTCGAAAAGTTTCCTAGCAATTTATAAGAAAAATTAGCAAATTAGCATTCTAATAATAACACAATATTAGGTATCTCAAAGTCATGGGCTACAATTTAATTACAAGATCATTTTAAAGTAACGTG
>JAQGAF010002151.1:0-24646 GCA_034687865.1 Kryphioiulus occultus | reverse complement strand
TAGTAAAAATCATGCAACAACTGAAAATGACGTAAAATTGCATCAAAATTGAGTATAATGCTGTGGTGCATTCAACACTGCAGGAGAATTTTTTTTTGTGCAAAAATGGGTGACACATGATGAATTTTAATCCAAATTTTTATTTTGTGAATCAAGCAAATGAAATTCCATGACCTGAATCTCACTTCATGACTTTTCCATGACTTCCATGACCGGTAGACACCCTGCTGAATGGCAAAACGTCCAATTCTTGCATTTACGGTACATTTCCTCGCAGAAATCTTGGGACAGTGCTAAATGCGTGTAACTTGTCCAAACCCACATCCATGTACATGGATGCACACTACTTTATCGTCAGTAGTGATCGTCCAATTCCATGCATGCATATCCCACCCCCTCAACTTCAGGCGTGCTTTATGGGCGGCCCCTAAGGTGAAAACGACCAAACCGCATGACAGCTTTTGCCAATAATTCCACTGCAGTAAAACTAAACTGCACAACTGCAATTGCGGATAGAAAAGCACTCGAATTTGCACACGTTATACAGTTAGTAGCTGCCAGGACTTCTCCGAATGACGTCAATGGGTCAGGTGACAAGAGCTGGATCGACCCGGATCGCCCGAAGATCCCAATCCAGTTCATAATTAAGCAGGTACTGGTGAAGGCCGAGCCACGCAATACAGTACACTGTACTGTACAATAATTATACCCGGCAGGGAGCATATAAGCAGAAGGACGAGTAAAACTACATGTAGCTGCTAGCTTGCACGCTTGCTTTTGGCGCCAGGAATCCTGGCGCCATCGAGCGGAGTCAGCACCAAAAACACTGACAAATAGACGCCATTTAACACTATTATTATGTTCTCACCGAAAATCTGTAACTCGATATGAGACAGTACCTATACAGTAGGAAGGATTTTGCGGAGTGAACGGTGTCAGTTGTGTTGTGTCTATTACGTTTCATTAACAGTTCTTTCGACTGTGCTCTGGCAACACATTTCGGTAGTCAACCACGGTTCAGCTCAACATTTCGGTTAAGAAATTCTAAACCAACACAATGTTGTGTTGTGCTGCTGCTGCTGTGGTAGGCCCTATATGTGTAGCTTAATTTTGGTGCCAAAGAGTTTTTGTGATTTTAGGTTTCTTGATTAAATTTGGTTAGTTATCTGTTGTTAGTATCTGAGGCAATGAATGAAATGAATGCATCGAGCAATGTGAATATCAATGCAAAGTCAACTTGTAAAGTAGTCAGTGCACATGTAGACTCACGATTTATAGCTGCAATCCTTTATACATTCATTAAGTAAACTTAATTTTAAACTTATAAATGTGCAGGCTGTCAAACAGTACGAAGGTAGAATAATACAGGAATAATATGTAGAAAGAATATAGGAAAAAGGAATAAAATATAGGAATTTTTTTATTTAAAAAAATCAGTATATATATGCAAATATCTGATTTTTTTTTCAACATTTTCACCAAATATTTCAGAAAAAAATACAATTTTCATGAACTAAATAAACACCGGTTCTCAAACTTTGAACCACAACCCACGTAATTTTAGAATGGCAGGCTTTTGCGACCCATCTAGCCAGAACGGATTTTTAAAGACATTCTTAGAAATATGAAGAGCTGAAGAGAATGCCATCGGGGTTTTTTTGATGGGTTTTAGATTTCTTTTCTAAAAATGTCCTGTGTGTAAATACTAACAATTAATGAAACGCCATATGCGAAGTTTTTTTGATTTTCTAAAAACTAGCCATAATGCATTTTTAAGACATTCTTGGAAATATCAATAATCAACAGAATGTCGTAGGCAGTTTTTTTTAAATGAAACCAGAAATGATAGATTTAACAATAATTTAGGCGCGCCACAGGCGAAATTTTTAGAAAACCAGACTTCAGATGATGAATTTTAGCCAGTATCTGCTATATTTTTCTTTGCCACAGCAGTTTGCAGTAAAATATAGGATTCACTTGACAGCCTGCAATGTCTGCAAGATGGTTTCAGGGCTCGGGAAACAGTTCCCGAAGACCACCTTGTTCTGAAGTCAAAAAAGTTCCATAGGTGGCGTTGCTGAGCCAGCAGAGTTAACAAAATAACAAACAGAAATTTCCGTAAATCAATACTCCTGCTGGGGCCACATATTTAGACCTCAATTAACCCTGCTTGCACCGTCGCCAACAGCTACAATCAGGAACCAACTGATTGAAAAGGAAGAAGCTGATTTCAGTTTGCGAAAGATGGAAAGGGGAAAAAATTCAATACATTCAATAAAACATTAGATTGCCTGCAAGGCATTTCAAGAAAACTGGAATTTTTTTTTCTGAAAATGAAGTCAATTGGTACCATTAGGCATGTGGTCGTTTCATATCTTTTTGAGGGTGTCTGCTAAACTAATTTGATTTTTCCAGTACGGAAATTAATTTTTTTTCAAACATATTTCTACGAAAATTGTAGACTAATTTAGAAAAAACCTGTCGCGAATGATGGATTTCAACGAGTGTCTTTAAATAAAATAGCAATGTGAAAACTTAAGAGAACCTCAAACTAAAATAATGGATTTTGAGTGTCGGGGAGTAATTTGTAGGGTCTTTTTAACAAAAGTGAATTGAAAATTTCCAGGATTTCCAACCCAATAGACACGCTGTAATTTCACATCCAAGTATCGGATATGTTTCATTTTTTCACATGCAATATATCTGGTTCTGGCATTATGTGAATTTTCTGAAATGTTGCTAAAATGTTCCTCAGTTTTATGCTGAATTTATCGTGAAATTCATTTCCTAAGAATTTATCACATAAGTTATTTTTATCCAACCTTGAAGTCAATCTATACCAGGTCTATCTATAATGTGCAAATATCTGATTTGAACACATTTAATATTATTCACCCAATATTTCGGGGAAAAGCTCGCATTATGTGAATTTTCTGAAATGTTGCTGGTACCCAATAAAAAATGCCACTATATTTCCAGGTTTCACGGTCCAGTAGACACCCTGTACTAGGAATTCTATGAATTTAATTACTGGGGTGATTCTACTAATTCATGATCTTTACGAATTCCTCGGTTTAATGCTGGATTTCTCATGAAATTCACTTCCAATGTATTTATTCTAATGGACGAAACTTCGTTCTCATGATGGAATATAATCTTTGATAGTGAAACCGAAAGAGATTCCCCAATCCCCCTGGCAGGGGGCTTGAGGTCATCTAGAGGGGATGGGGATTACAGTGTCAGAATTGGGCAAAGCTGACAATGCGATCTGGATGTCCTACATGTATGTGTATATGGACAGCCCCAAAAACCCTCAAATTTGGCTACGTGACAAAGAGGACGTAGGCCTCCATGAATGGGGGCGAAGTGGGGAAAGTTTTGTAATTGTTTACAACGAAAACACTGCCAAGTTCCAGTTCAATCGGGACTTCCTACATTAGGTGTTTGTGCATTGCAATTACAAGCAAATGTTCAATTACGAAGCATTCATTTATTCCAACATTTAGACAAGTCAGGCATGTGGCCAGTTGGTATACAATTTTTCACATCCAAGAATCTGATATTTTTACATTTTTTGACATGCTGGTTTTTTCACGTTTTTCCAAATGAAGATATTATTTTTAACATTTTTACTCAATATTTTTGAAAAAAAAAGCGATTTTAAGAGCTAAAACACTGCATTTCAAACTACAGGACGCGACCCACCTACAATATTGAGAACGCTATAGGCACTCTTTTTTTTTTTACAAAACTAGACCACAAAAAGCGGACCCCAGCTTGCTTTTCTGAAAAAAATTGTATGGTGTCAAATTTGATATCAATGTTTAAGAGAACGTCGAAGGCGAATTCTTTTTAATTCGACCAAAAATTGATTTCATGTGTATTTTCATTGAAATGATGTTTTAAGACAATGCATTATTTTAAGATATTTATAAATATTAATCTTCAAAAGAGCTAGCTCCGCAGGCAATTTAAAAAAAACTGAAAAATCCAATTTTAGTACGTTTTATGAAATTAAAGACCTGAATGGAGGGGAATTCCTCAACTTGCTGGATTTCTTGTGAAATTCATTTCCACTAACTTTTTTAAATAAATTGTCATTTTTACCAATTTTTTCACATTTTTCACACAAGTGTATAATTTTTTCACATTTTCACATTTTTCACATAACTGCAGGGAACCTCGGAACCAGACGAAAATAAACAAATCAAACTGGGTGCAAAAACCGAGGAAGCGATTTTTTTTCGTGGCGAAAATTTTCGTGTCTGTGTTTACCGTGAATGTTTGCCAGTCATAACATTAAAAAAAGTAGCGAGGTCAACAACTCGTCCTTATCCGAGATGTTTGTCTGGGTTATGTAGCCCACCGCCTCCAATTGTGCGCTGGTGGAGTGAAATTGTTTCACGCCACATTACACTGGCAAATGCAGACTTATTTCGTGCCATGGCTGGCTTTGAACATATACGTGACTGGCAACAACATAACCCACATCTAGCTAAGTTAGCAACATATCAACATCGAGGAAATTCTACAGAAACCAGACTTCAGCAGTTGGACTCGGTGCCAGACCGATGCTCAATGAACTCAAATTCTCAAATCGACTTCCCTGACAACTTTCCAATCATTTCCCTGACATTTTACGTGAGATTAAAAATAAATAAAATATTGAATTAAAATCAAAATTAATATAAAAGATGACATTGTCAAGAATTCCCTGACACTTTACATGTGATTTTTAAAAAAAAGGTGAGTTAAAATCAAAATGACTTTTCAGAAAGTGGGAAAAACGCCGTAGTTGAAAAAATAATTAACATTACGGGAAATTAAGATAGCTGATGCTACTTTAATTTCCCTGACATTTTCACATGCCAGACCTGGTCACATGAACATGATCATACTTTAATTCCAGCATAAGAGCAATTTTCAGCTATGATAAGTCTCGATCAAATCTTTTGTAAACACTTATTGGATTTTACTGTTTATCCGATCATGGCTGCTACACACTACAAATTGATTTCACTGTTGAACAAAACATTAGTGGCCCCCATCTAACGAAAAAGCACATTACGTACCAATTATCTGATAACCTGGTAACGTTTATAGTACTCGATCGTCAGATTATACTTTATAATAACTTATGCTTAGGCCCTAATCACCAGTTTATAAGCTGGTCACGATAAACCGACAGTGTTGACGCTTCGGTATTGAAAACAAAATTATACAAAAACGCTAGCTGATTGATAAAGTGGACACTAAAGTCATCTGAATGAAAATTAAAAGTCAAAATGTGAAGTAAACAGTCTATTTACTGATATCTCCAGCGATAACAAAATGAGCATTTGAGCATGGCGGCTTCTACGTACGCCAGGGACAAAATTGTTTTGTTACAATTATCTTGGTGTTAGTGATGCCCAATCTCAACTGAAATCAGGGTGCCAATTAATCTAATTTCAAAATTTCAGGATATTTTCAGGATTATCCAAGACTCGATTTTCTTTTTTCCAGGACGCAAAAAATTGAAGACTCGCTAGAAATAATGGATTGTATCTGAATTTTCCTAGGAACAGTTTTACACAACCCACATTGAAGTTTTCTTAAATCTATTATACAGTAGAACCTCTAAGTTGACCACCCAAGGGAAAGTCACAAACTGGTCAACATATAGAACGAGGCTTGTAGTACAGCACTGAAGTAAACTGCATGTACTTACATTTTACAGTAATCATTCATCATCCATAAATAATCTTATAAAAATGTTCATAATACTGTACAGGATTGATAATGTGCTGAAAATTTATCCAGCAATTACACGCACATAGGGGTACTGAAGGGGTTCAAAATGAACTCTTGTACCTCTATAGAGACAGTTACTTTTCAGGGGTGTACAGTATAAGTTTGCAAGCAGGCAATAAATGTAATCATCCATGGATTTACATTTTGAGATCATGCTTGTCAACATACAGAGAGTAAATTACTATTCTGTCATAGTCCAAATGGTCAACATACAACATAGAGATGTGCAGGTGGTCAACATGTAGAGGTCACCTTCCATTGAGTTAATGTGGTGACTTTGTAAAATTAGGTTTTGTAAAATTAATCGAATTGGCGGTAAACTTAGAGAATCTAATTGTAGATTTTATGGTAAAGCATGTCAGCCCATCATTGGTGACATTTGTACGATTAATAGGGCTGGTCGAATAATGCCGAATGATGACAAGGGGAGGGAGCACCAAAAAGAAGTTGGGCATCATTTTCATCAAAATTCAGCCAATGATGACCCAGTTTCTTCTTGGTCCTCCCTCCACATGTCGTCATTCGTCATTATTTGGCCAACCTCTTATTTCGACACTTATTCGGTCAGTGATGATGGTATCATACATGTATATATTTGTTAGAGGAAAGGGGAAATTGCTTTTAGAGAAAAATGACGAATACCGACACAAGGTTTGTTTGAAAAACACGATGTTGTGATGGCGTAATACTTGAACGTTCCTATACCCCATTTCGTGTACAGCGTTTTGATGAGTCCTTCTAAGGAGAAGGGAAAAGCTGCGTGAAAGTAGTTTGGAAATCGGCCCGGACATGATTTTATCCCAGTAATCTTGACAAACTGCTGTAGTTTTCCGAAATTTGCGCAATTTATTACAGTTCTTACGATGCTGGATGACGTCACATCCACGTGCCATAAATTCAGCTCGCAACGCCCCTCCATCATAAATTGGGAACGTTTTCCAGAGCTGAAGGATTCTCTGTTGAAGTCCTACACTATTCCAAGTTTTCCGTATATTAATTCTGAACGTTCACTGGGGGCTAATATTTTTGGTGCTTGAGTTCCTCGCATTGTTTCCCATCTCAGGGAGTGCATTAATAACATCGTGAGGTGGATTAAATAAGATTTGAGTCGTTAATTTACGCGCAAACAGTTGACCGTGGCAGTTTTATGCCCCTGCAATGATGCACCCTGAAAATGGCAATCTTCCTACATGTCGGATTCTCCAGCACGCAACAAAAATAATCAAAAGTTCATATCGTACCCTTGCTCGTCCTCGAGAATCTCACGTTAACCAAATTCTTAAGACAGCTGCTATTTACGACACCTGCTAAATTGGCTCGACAAAGATGATATCGAAGGAAATCTTGGCGAAAATACCACGAAGAGAAGCAATTACTGTACCTTCCCAATGATCGTAAACTACTACGAAAATTGAGGCAAGATATTAGCTAGGAAATGTAAACTTTTGTCATGAAACCTACTAAGCATTCTGAGATTCCCCCCGAGTTGATGTTTTCAACTTCCCTGACTCTTCCCTGACTTTTCCAGGTGAATTGCCAGTGCAAGGGTTGCTGTGTTTATTGCTTGTTTTACGTAAACAGGAATTGGAATACAAATTTTCATAAGGAAACAGCAAATTTAGATTTTTTTAAATTGATAAATTCATTAAGAATTTGTTCCGAATTTTTGACTTTCCCCTGACTATTCCAGGTTTTAAAACAGCTACCTGATTTCCATGGTCACAGAAAATTCAAAAATATTACAAATGTCAGTATAAGGATTGCTGTATTTATTGCTTGTTTTACATAAACAGGAATGGAAACACAAATTTTCATGAGGAAATAGCAACTTTAGGTTTTTAAATTGATAAATTTATTATGAATTTGTTCCGCATTTTTGACATTTGCCTGATTTTTCCAGGGTTGAAAACTTTTCCTGATCATCCTGGTTACTGGAAATGCAAAAATATGACGTATGCCAGTGTGAGGGTTGCTGTATTTATTGCTTGTTTTACATAAATTGGAATTGGAAAGGAAATTTTAGCTTGTTTTTTTTTAATTGACAACTTCATTATGAATTTGTTGCGCATTTGTGACATTTCCCTGACTTTTCCAGCTTTTAAAACAGTTCCCTGATTTCCCTGATCACTGAAAATGCAAAAATATGACAGATGTCAGTGTGAGGCTTGATGTATTTATTGATTAAGCTTATTTTACATAAACTGGAGATAGAGCACAACTTTTCATAAGAAAACAGCAAATTTAATTATTTTTTGATTGACAATTTCATTATGAATTTGTCCCGCATTTTTATTTTTGTATTAACCAATAAGAATCTATGTAAAATGTGTTGTTGGTGACATGTTGAATTTCCTAGACGTTCTCGAAGTTAATCAGATTTCCCTGACTTTTTCAAAGCATGTGGACATCCTGATGTCAACCTACTGCAGAGAGTTGCACAGTGACTGCACACCTACTGCACAGTAAGACAGCAGAACTTGTCTAACCAAATTCTGTCTAAAGTAATATCCTCTCTAAACTAATCAAGGTGCCATTTGAGACGTGGAACCCATGTTAAATCTAACAAACCTCCATAAACTGCTATTCAGTAATTTTTGCACGGGTTTATATTGGTCCCATGACTGTTTCAAACTAATACTACAGATTGAAATGCAGAAAATTCGTCCAAATATCAAACGAGGAGGCAAAAAAATCGAAATAAGCTTAGAAGCACTTTACGTTCAGAAAACGTATACCATCAAAATATGACGCCCCTTACCTGTTTCCAAGTGGTAGGGTCCCTGCCCCAACCTCCCCAACTAAATAACCTGTCTAAGCTAATATTCAACATCCCAAGGATATAAGTTTAGGCAGGTTCTACTGTAGATAAAAAGAACCTCCAAAATTGGACGTTTGGAAAGTTGTCATATGGTGGCTGGGTTTTCTGTGCGCTATTTTGGTAAATTACATTTGAAAATAAAATGTTTTTGAAAAGGCAAGGCTAAGATGACAACAAATAAGTTCAACTTCGTTGTTGTCGTCTTTGCAGCAGTCGTGACCAGAGGAGGGATGGGAGGAAAAGTATAATCGAAAAAATATAAGAAATAGAGAAAAATTGTGGACTTACATAGAGGAAAGGGAGAAAAAGATAAGAAAATCCTTTTGAATGGCGTCATAAATCAGGACATTTGTAATATGGATAGGGATATCCCTATCTGCAGTGCCTCCATTTGTACACGCCCTTCATAAATCGAGGGATTCGAAGCTTTTGCGAAGAAAATCCTTTTCCAACCGCCATCAACAGCGGAATCACACACACGCACCAGATATAATCATCGAGGATTATGAATCTTAATGCAGTTTTTAAACGAAAAAAGCAGGTGGAGTCCACGATATCCAATATCTGAAGAAAGGGTCTTCTGCAGTTTACAAACGAGAAAGAAATCCGTTTGGACAACGTCGACCTAGTTTTAATATTTATGAAATTTGACGCGAAAAATGAATTGCTGGACGAGACATCTGCTCAATTTGAGTAGTTACTATACAGTAGTACAATATATCCTTTATGTTTGCCATGTCATCATAAATGACATGATATTATATGGAAATTTTTGATTAATTTCATTTGTGACAATGACTTAGGAACACCCTGTACGCTTCCTATACACAATTTACTCAGGGAATATACCGTATTACATCCATTTTTTCGTCATGTCGTCATAAATGCACATGTCCAATTTCATTCGAACCGTAAATATATTCCCCTCCATTTGCAGTCAAAATGGCTGCCTGCTGTATTAACATTTTTCAAAAAAAGTTTAATTCATATCGAAGCATGTAACGTGACCCGTTGCCACAGTTCCAAACAGTGGACCGCTGCGCTGGTGGTATATTGGATTTTTGCTGGAACCCCCAAACCGTCCTCCAATTGTTTCATTTTAATATGCAAATCGAAAGCGGAAAGAAATGGCGAATTGTACGCATGAGCAGACGGATGAACGCTGATCAGAATGGATGGTCGACATTAAATAAATGGCGGCCATTAGGTTGGGAAAGCCTGGATTAAATGAAAATGACAATTTCCTGAAACGAACCTACGAGCTGCGGATGCGGAGAAGGGCTACCGTTGGCTACGAAGCTTTGCGCGTGCGCAGTGGGGCCAAGGTGGTGTAAGGCGACCCACAAAAGCAAAACGGAAGTGTGACGTCATGTTGGACATGCGTGCACGCATTTGCATCAACGATTGACGACAGTGGTTCCGGTATGTGGAAGAAGGGAGGGATATTTAGCTCTATTACGATATAGTCCCTGATGCTGCCCTTCTCACCCTATTATCTCTTCAGGCCGAGTTTAGAATTTGGGACACTGGAGAATGAAGACTACGTTATATTCTAAAGTGGCCTTTCAAGGTCCACATTGGTGCTGATCTGAAATACTGACAGTACTTGTAACCCGGTACGGCCTCACAAATAGCGCACATTTGCATGTACTGTTGCATACTCTTGTCCACATCTGGCAAACATTTCCTGGAAGCATTGGTTGTGTTATATGTTTCCACAATTTTAGCACGGGAAACAAATTTGTGGACAAAGGTTGTTTACGCAAACTTTTCCTGTGTTTGCTGGTAAAGTGGACACTGTTTGTGGAAACATGTTTGCGGAAAAACGCTGATTCTGCAAACATTTCCTTTATTTGCTGGTAATGTGGACGCTATGTTTGAGGATACATGTTTCCACAAACTAGTCCACAAAATAGTTTCGCTGAGTCATTTTTCCCGAGAAACATGTTTTCGAAGATGTTTTAGGTCTGTACTCTGCAATAGCCTTTTCCACACCTGGAAAACATTTCCTGGAAACATGGAATGTGCAATATATTTCCTCTAAATGTTTCCACATATCATGCACGTGAAACAAATTTGTGGAAACATGTTTGTGGAAAAAGGCTGGTCCTGCCAATATTCCCATTGTTTGCTGGTAATGTGGACACGATGTTTATGGAAACATGTTTTTGCAAAATGCTTCTAGGTGTATACTAGGCTTAATAATACTGTCAGTATCAAAACACAAAGTAATACTGATCGAGTAATGGGTGCGGTACTGATGGATTGATGCCCCATTCCGATTACTGAAGATTCTCCGAATTTTTGGTTAACTTATTGTCAGTAAAACGCAGCATTATTGCAGATTGAGTAACATAAGCATTATAATTGACTGCTTAAGAATTTTCAGAAATGCATGTATAAGTGAAGGCAGTTTTTTTGGAATTCATGGACGATCCCCAAATCCATCGAATCAATCGATTATCAAACGCTTTTTATCCCATACTCGTGAATGGAAGTAAGAGTGTAAGAGATAAGGCGGGCCACGAGATGGCGCTCTGAGGACATGTCCCCCATGGGACTTCACCTAGAAGTACTCACCAGGGAGTGAGCAATGGTCTCACGCTGCAGATAAGGCAGTTCTCTGGCGAAGATCTTGTCCAGGAAGACCTGGAGGCGAGAATAGGAGTACGGAAACGAGTAGGCGAACTGGTAGACGTCATCCTCGCGATCGAACGCAAACGCGAACGATAATACGTAGCCGCCATGATGTTCTGGGCTGCGGTAGTAGAAGGTGTGCTTGGAGGGAATGCGGTGCCTGCAATGGAAAAATCGAATGTCAACGTGAGGTGGCGCCACCTAGGGAGGACAATGTCGAGAACTCCCTTCTCTACTCTGCCCCATTAGCACGAAACAAAACAACTGTAATTGTATAATTTTTCCATAATAACCGTTCTTTTCATTGTTCGTTTTATGTTTCTGACAATGAAATGGTTCCTTAAACTGTAAGTTAACCAGAACTGTAAGTTACCCAAAAATAGGTAATTTTTATTGGGTAACGAAACATCAAATACGCAGGAAAATTGAAGTATACGATGTCCATGTACTTTCAAGAAAGCGACCGGCACTCTGAAATAATCTACAGTAAAACCTGGTTAAACTAATATCCTTATTGCCGGTGCTGATTATTAGTTTAGAGTGGTTGTCTGATTTGGGGGCAGGGTCTACAATATAGAAACTGCTTTTGTTAGGCATCAACATAGCGTCTAATAGGGTTTCAAATGTTGCAAGGAGATGCATTTATAGGAAGTCACTATACATGTACACTGTATGTTTGCTCCTCTATGCTTTATATTTTGCAGAAAATAGTTGCCGGACCAATAAAAACCAATGCAAACATTATTGAATATCAGGTTATGGAGTTTTTTTTACATTTCACGTGGGTCCAACGTCGGGACTAGCAGTTGGCACTAGTTTAGAGAGGATATTACTTTAGACAGTATTTGTTAGAAAGCTTCTACCGTAATTATTATTAGATTAATTCAATTTTGCTTATAATGAAAGTTTTCCTGAATTAGGTAACAAGGACTTTATTTAAATTGTTCTTGAGTACTGAATGAGAATGTTTGGGAAACACGGGTTTATGAAATGGGCTGTACTTCAGAATTGACAATAATAGTATTGTAGTAAGCAGCCTATAATAGTCAGCATACACACTTACTATATAGTGGTGTATTAACAGGAATGAAAGGTTAGAATCGGACTTCCGAATTTGCTGACCTCTACCCCCTGACCATGAGCCCATAATCCTCCGATTTTTCGTACTCATACCTCCTTACTAGCTACGTCTTTTTTGGACGGCCCTC
Organism: Kryphioiulus occultus; assembly: GCA_034687865.1. NCBI lineage: Eukaryota > Metazoa > Arthropoda > Diplopoda > Julida > Julidae > Kryphioiulus > Kryphioiulus occultus. Next base: position 12,190 of record JAQGAF010002151.1, on the reverse strand, counting down.
AATTCCCCACACTGCATCTCGAACATATTTCTTTTTTGAAATCTTCTTAAGAAATCCGCGTGGGCAGGGATCGATCCTGTTTACAGTGAAACGTTTCGAAAACACCCACAGCGCACGCAGCTGACCAAATGTTTACGTTAAAGAATTTCCCTCAATCACATGCAAGAGTGGGAGGTACTACACTTTATGCCCGGCTTCAAACGTGTGCAAAATATTTGTTTCAATCCTACTTGTCCAGCATCCAAGATGAACAACCTACACAAGCAGTCGCAATTTTTATTATTTTTTTTGCTTCATGCTATTTTTGTATTTTTTGCGTTAATACTAACAAAACTTATTTTTGTGTGTTAATCCTCACCTAGCCTATTTTTTTGTCTTGTGTTAATCCTAGCCTAACATAACCTTTCTGATTTAGCTGCCCGCAACCGCCAGGCAATCATTGCTGACCTAGGTGCTGCCAGGAGAAGCCCACTTTCTAATGGTGTCTATGGAGGAGCAGGGCTAATTGTATAGTGTTTTTCAAATCTTGCATGGTGAGCATAGGTCTAATGATAGCAAGACTTGTAATTGCAAGCCAGGCACGTCGGAAAGCATGCCAGCAGCGCAAAAAGTGCAGCTTTTGCATTTCCAAGGTGATTTCCAGCCCCGAAATTTCTGTTGGAAATTTTCGCCGCGTTTCTCTCGCTCCTAACTCGATTTCCTCCTGCCATCGCCGAAAAAAGGCAACAACAGCACTTTTCTTCCGAGCGCCTTTAAATTATTTAAATTCGCAGAAAAGGAAATTTCCGCTATTTTGAACACATCGAATTAGGAGGAAAAGGGCAAAAAAGCAACCAGGGGTTCGGCTGGGGCTCTTCGCAATTATTTTCATTACTGGCAGAGAGAAGTGCGAAAGGATTTGACGATGATAGGCGTTTAAAATTCAACGCCACATCTTCAATAATGCGCCCATCTTTACGAGCCCAGATTAGTTCGGAGGCGAGCGAATTAACGAACGGCGTGAAACGAATCCTAATTATGGAGAAATTCAAATATTGATTATTGCCCCAATGCGCCGTGGAACAACAAAAGCCATCGGCGTTTGTTTTCCACTTCCGAGCCGAGGAAATTCAATTCCGGAGCCGAAGAACACACCTGACACCCCTCCAGGCTTTCGCAGCAAACAGACCGCATTTATGGCGAGATTATGCGCAGAAATGCGAGAAAATGTTAAAAGGACGCTTATATATCCAAGACGGGGTCACAGTAGGTGGGAAAATGGTCGCTCGAAACGGTTTTGGTAATTAAACGAGAGCAAAGTGAGGTGGGCGCTGGATAGAGGCTTTCTGGTCGGCAGTAATGCCGATGTGACCCTGCTCCGCCATGGATAATTTGGGAAAGTGGGCTTCTCCTAACGGCTCGTGGGCTGGCAGTGATTGCCTGGCGGTTAGGGGCAGCTAAATAAAATTCAATTTTTAGGCTGGATTTAGTTAGGTTAAAGAAAATGACGACTGCTAGGACAGGTGCCATTCATATCTACTAGACAAGTGAAGTTGAAATATGCGTATTTTGTGCACATTTGGAGCAGGGCATATTCTAAAGTACGTTGATAATTTGCGCACATTTGCAAAGTAGCTTTAGGGGTAGTATATCCTTTTGTTTGGGGACCATGATAAAATGCTAGTTCCGTTCAGGTGGTCGCTAAGACAGTTTTCACTCAAGTCATGTGGTATTGTCAGTAACCTGAGATGGAATTCTGAAAAGCCTGATTTAGTCTTGAGGGAAAGTGTCCTAAACGTTTTAAAAATGACAAATGTGCGTCATGTGGCTTTCACGTGTTTTACAATAAACTGAGATGTTCAAACTGCGTTAGCAGAATACCTGTACATGTATTTTACAACAGTCATAAATCAGTAGTGCTACCACTGTTTTATTTCCAGATTTTTCGTGTCGTTTTACTCAGAGATCTACGTGTATTTATGTACATGGTGAGGTAAAAGTCTGTATCTACAGTAGAACCTCAATAAGTTGACCACCCTGGTCAACATAAGGAGGTGGTCAACATATGGAACGAGGCTTGTACCGACACAGGAATTTAATTCCGTGATCTTCATGTACTTACATTTTACAGTAATCATTTATCATTCATGAATAATTTTATTAAAATGTTCATTATACAGCATCAGTATTGCTAATGTGCTGCAAATTTAACCCGCAATTACAAGTACAGTACAGTAGGGTACTGAAGGGGTTGAAAATGAACTGTTGTACCTCTTATAGAGACAGTTAATGTTCATAGATATGCAGTATAAGTTTTGCAAGCAGCCAATACATTTAATCATCCATGACTTGACATGTTGAGTCCATGTGGTGAACATACAACATACAAAGGTGCAGCTGGTCAACCTGCAGAGGTTACTTTCCATTGAGTAACGTGGTGAGCGTCCGATGAGTTGAAATGTGGTCAACATGTGGAGGTGGTCAACTTTGGAGGTTAAACTGTACTTGCAAATATCACGTCATTTAAGATTACTATCTTTAAATCTTCGATTACATCTTATTAGTTAGACTCTTCCATCACCATATATATGTGGCATGTTCAAAACACGACTTTAACTCTTTTATTTGCATTTTTTCATTAACTTTCTCGAAGGTCTGCATGCAATTTCTGTGGTTTCTGTTTTTGTTAAGCACAGGTCCACTAACTTTATCGCTTTTATTTGCATTGCATTAGGCTTTTTCTCAAAGGGTTAAGCACCATTAAGGGTGGTTTCTGTCTTTGTATCGAGCTTAGGTCCACTAAATACCAATATTTGGCATGCAAATATCTCGCATTTGTTGTCAATGTCTCCAAGCCACCTCCTTCCTCCAGCAGCAGACCACCAGGGGGCGCGATCGTGGCAGGAGCGCCGCAGTATTGAATAGCAGCTCTTCAGAATTTCCATGCAGACTGCATGGAGTGTCGGTTGGTGGTATTTCCCCCCACACCCAATTCTGTGCCCCAACGTAATAATGTCCCATGATTAATAGGTGAACGATGCATAATGAACGTGTCAACGCCTGTCAAAACCTAATTTATCGACTTCCTTCCCGTCTGCACTTGCTTTTTCTTGGCTGAAGACGATGGGAAGAATGGGAGGGGGGCTGGAGGAAGATTAAGGCGATATATCGATAATGTGTGGACCAATCGCCGCCTCGGATTAGGTGGGAAACGGAAATTACGTGAACTTGGGGGCATTTAATTCGCGCCTAGCTTCCTAGACAGCAGCGCCGCAGTGCGGTGGCGGTAGTGGCGTCACGTGACATCTTTGAAATCGGTCTTATCGACCCCACCACTTTCTCACTGTCCCAACAATAATTAACTTGCGATTTTACAGCTGTGCTACAGAGTAGTCCCTGCTCTGCCGTAGACAAAATGAGGAAGTGGGCTTTTCCTTACGGCTCGTAGGTTGGCATTGATTGCCAGGATGTTAGGGGCAGCTAATTAAAAATTAAGCTTTTAGGTTGGCTGAGATTAGGATAAGTGGGGTAGGTAACGATAAACGCAAACAAACACAAAGAAAACAAAATGGATAAATGGCGACATCTAGTAAGCATACGGAACAAGTATGTGTAGAGTTGATATACATTGTGAGCACATTTGGAACAGAAACTGTTCTGTATTACTGTATGTCCAACTCCCCTGTTAAAGGAAACAGCAAATTAAGTAGTTTTTTTAAATTGAAAATTTAAACTGATCGTCTCCTCAGAATTGCTTGTCATATCTTGATTTTTGTGTTAATAAACATCTATGAAAAATACATTATTACATTAGCTTGACGAATTTCCCTGACTTTTTCGAAGTAAATCCATTTTCCATGAATTTCTCAGGCGTAGGAATTTTTTTTTTAGAAAATCACTGGAAACGCCTGAGAAATTAAGTAATTGATAGAGTGAAATTCCTCTCGAAATTTAAGTTTAATTTATATCTTTTCATCCTGTCACTGTGATGTCGATTAATTGAAACACCTGGGAAGTCAGGAAAATTAATTTACGTTGAAAAGTCAGGGACATTCAACAAACAATAACACATTTTGCATGACAAGAAACTTTGTGGAAGGAATTAATAATAAAGTTGTCAATTTAAAAACTAGTCTAAATTTTCTCGTTAAATTGTTGCGTTTTTTGTTGTCAGGGTGGACAGGGAAATTTGTTTTGAAACCTGGAATAGTCAGGGAAAAATCTTGGAAGTTGAAAATTTCATCTCTCAGGAACCCTGTAGTGGGAAGTACTGTCATACCAGTTAGCTGGCGCCATCTATGAAGAATTCTGTACACCATTTGGGCGAAGGGAAGGCGCCACAACAAATGGCGTCCAAAGTCTGCTTTCAGAAACTGTCTGTTAGGGAATGGAGCTGAAATTAAAATTAGTTCTTGAGCGAGGAAATCCATTTTACACCGTTTATGGCGCCTAGGAGTTCCTAAAGCTCCTGAGTGGAAAATGATGCTTATTTTAAACGGAAACGATTGGTACGACACAGATTTAATTTAGGAAAAGTGCACCCGGGGCCATTTATGGGCTGATCGAAAGGATGCCATTGGACGCCAAATCATACGTTTAATTTCAGCCTAAACAATTCACTGTTTTCAAATGCCTTACAAGGGGATTAAATGAGCATCTCCTGCACGACGAATCGCACTCGAACCTAGATTCTAATGGGACAAGGAAAATCCCTCGTTAACCAAATGGCCATTTAGCGAACGTGATTGAAATGGATTCAAAATGCCATTTTTAAAAAAATGGAACTTAGTTTCGGGAAATTTGCTCTGTCGTTCCTTAATTGGTCTTCTTGGTGCTGTACGCTGGTTTCGCTTCACTCGGTAATTAAATGAAACATTTTGATGCAATCAGAAGGAAACCTTCTAAACAACCATGGTTTTTGCCGTCTCGGATTACGTAAACTGTCATTTGACTCGCCTGTTTATGAAGGTTGCGCATGAAGTGGATCATGTGCTGCTTTTCGAGCTTTTTCGACTCGCATCAAAATAGCTTCATAAACAAGATGGCCGCCAAGGACACCCACGAGGTATTACTATGGATTGCGTCTCCTAGACGGCCGTCTTGGTTTTGGAGATGTTCCATCGTTGGACGTTTAAATATTACGTATGTTATCATCTTGGGTGGAAAGGGTTGGCAAGATGATGACAAAATAGGGTCTGGTTGTGTAAGAAAATGTTGCCTAATATACACATATAGGGTAATTTTTTTTAAGTTTTGGTTTTGTGTGAATAAACTTAAAATCCATAATTTTCTTCTAAGTTTGATAAAATGTTCGTTTATTTTGACAATTTTCGATCACATTGATGATGACATCACCTGAAGTGAAATGATAAGTGCTATCATCTTTTGTTATTCATGTAGAATTTTTGAACATTAGGTTTTGTGTGACCTAAATCCATAAATTTGGATGTAAGTGTGATAAAAGTTTGCTTAATTCGACAATTTTCGATCGATGATGATGCCATCATGTGTGTGTGTGTGTGGGGGGGGGGGGAGTGGAGTATGAAAATCATTATTTTACGATAATCGGTACACGTAATACTTGAGCACTCCTTATTCTTTAAAAACCTTAGTCTGAGACACCCAGAATACTTGCAATGAAAATTGCATATCCTTGGCGGCCATCTTGGTTTCGCAAAATCCCCATTTACAGTGACTTTCTCAAGTTTTGAATCTTCATTTTTGCTGAGCAATTACGGACGAGCAGCCAGTTTCTGTCTGCAAACTGAGCAAGCCAGGCCCGAAATGGGCAAGGCGGTTTTGCATGCAATCATCATTGATTATGAATTTGTATAGTTATGAGCTCTGATGTCATAGCTATAGCCATAGCTATTTATGGGCGCTGCATCGACGTGATCTGCTTTTTAGTTGAAAGGGGGATGATAGAGATGAAGAGGGGGGTCACAATGGGACCATTATTCCAGAAGATAGTCGGTCTGAATTACAAACCTCCAGCTACGTTCCCCATTAAATGCACGATGAGGAGGACTAGGGGCTAATGCACGCAATGCACAAACCCTTTTAGCATGGAAGGGCCTTATGGCTCTCATTTTTGATGCCAGATACATCCAACCACTCGCTGGTATGGAAATAAGCCACGTAAATTTGCAGAGCACCATCGTCGTAGTCTTCCCACTCCCCCCTGCATCCCTTCATTACTCTTTTCCACGTAATTGATCTTGAAAAATTTACTTTTCGAAGCCATTGGTTTGTGTTAATGCGATGGAGATTGAGGTTCGTTTTCATTGAACCGACATCAAGGGGGACATTAAGCGGGCTCATCCATAAATATGGGCCCTGGCAAATATGCGGAGATAAGGAAGGCGAAGGCAAATTGCGAAATTGGATAAATTAGGAGGGCATTAAGTTTTTGGCGTACTGCACCCTCCTAACCGTAATGCCGTTAGGGGGCCGCTGGGACCTGGGCACTGAAGAACTTGCCAAATCCCAGCAGCCCAATTTCTTTTTGGCTCAAATAAAAAGTCTGAAGGGCTTTGGCAGGTAATACCTGGGGATGGGAAACGTTCAAGTATTATGTCATCGTCTTGGGGAAGGGGTGGGAGTAATCGCCGTTTTAAATTCGTGCTAAAGCCGTCATTTGTTTTTCAGCTTTGCGAGAAATTGCTTCATGGACATGCTTGCATTTTGGCTATGCTACGGTATGTTCCCTGCTGCTGCCCTGCTCCGCCATAGACACAGTGGGAAAGTGGGCTTTTCCTAACGGCTCGTAGGCGGTCAAAGTCTGCCTATGGCTAGGGTAGGGAAAAATAAATTACATATTAAAGTCGGTTTGGGTTAGGAGAAGGTAAAAAACAGCAAAAATAACTAACTAATAAATAAATAAATAAAATTAAAGAAACGTGCAAAGGATGACATCCGACAGCTAAGGCAGTTGCCATTGTTGTCTACTAGACAAGTGGGGTTGAAATATACGCATTTTATGCACAATTGGAACTGGGGATATATCGTAGTACAATGTTTCCCATAATTTTCCCTACTTTATGTAGGTATTATTCATTATTTATTAACTTTTGTACTTGTAAGAGATTCTGAGAATGTTTTTTTTATGATGAAATACTGGAATGTTGCCATGCCGTCGATCAAACTGGTAATGTCCACATAATGTGAGATGGACTCGTCAATTACTGTTTCACTACTGACCAATTCAGCAATAGTACCAGATTACCTTATTAGAATAAATTTCATGGTTATCATTGTTTTTTGCAATGCAATTATCAATATGTGTAACTGGAATTTTCCCTATACTTCGAAATAATGTCTGCGGGCTGATACACATGTACATTATGTTTATTGTCATTTTTCGGTGATTTAACTGGTGCTGGTACTGCTAAATAGTAGCCAAACATGCCCTTGTTGCTGTTACTCAAATCAAAGTAATTTGAAGCAAACACATGTCATAAGCTTCGCTTACTATAACGAAATTAACATGAATCCAATTTCATTCTAATTATTTGGTCAATGCTATACATCAACTATTTATAAATCGAACTCTGCTCTTTTTTCCAATGACTGCTTTCCGTTTGCTCGGCTTTCTCCAATTTTCGTGAAAAATCGCAAATTTTCTTATTCAGTTCCCCTCAAGCATCCTTCAGACATCTTAAGGGGTCATTGAGACGAGTGTAATTTCATCGTTTGAAAGAGCCAAATTTGAAAATATAGCAGTGTGATTATTTCTGAACATGCACGATCAAACCATGCGTGAACTAAGTGATGGGAGAAAATCAATGAAAGTAATGTTGGAATAATTTTTATTTGAATGTTTTTGCTGATGATATTGATGTTTCGTTTTGCAGGCCCTACCACTGTTTCCATGGTGAGCAATGCGTCAAGATCGACTCTAGAGAGGGACACACTTCATGATTGAGAAACGAAGACAACACGGTAGGTGACAACATTGTAATTTATAAGCCGTCAAAAAGGTTTTTTTTTAGTATAACTTTTCATAAATCGAGAATGACTAACATTGACAATGGATACTGGGCGTTTACTCGGGAAAGGAATAAAATTGAACCATAACATTTTAGTACATGTATAATAAAATATTCCACAAAATGAAGCTATGTGATGTCTTAAAGTCGATAAAAAATAGTTAGAAGAAGTCGACGGCAGACAGACAGGTTGAAAAAATATGCACGAAACGAACCACCACCTTTGCTATCATGTAATGCAATCTGGTAGTATAATGTATCTACCAGACGCAGGTAGATTTCGAAATCGGGGCCACCTTGCGGTATCGAAAGTGCGTTTCTACGTTCAACATTAATTACTCGGGAAGGGAACGGCATTGATTCATAGAATTTTACTGCAATAAAATGTTCCACGAAATGAAGCTGCATTGCAAATTTCAGCACTCTAAGTGAACCGGAAGTCGGCTAAAAGCGAGTTAGAAAATGTCGACGATAGACACACAGGCACAAAACATGGCTGTTTGTAGGACACGTGGTTCCTAGCACACCACAAGTTACCAGAAGAGTTGTAACAACGTGTACGACTTGTTAAAACCTTTTGAATCTCACAATTGGACGTTTCAAAAAGAATCTAAGGAATGTTGCGACCTTTTCAGAAGCTCAATTTACTGAAGTGAAATTTTTCGTGGCGTTTTCGGATTTTCCGCACCACCGTTTCATCTTTTCTGCCGCTGGCCCCCTTGTAGTACGATTTTTGTTCAAAAAGAAAGCACAAAATGTGCTGAAAATCTTTGGAACTCCTCTCGCATACCTCAGCCCCATCTTTTTCACTTTGTTTTACGAACTTGCTCCGACAAAAGTCATTTGTTTTTCCAAATGCCGTGACATTTTCGCGTCCCCCTTTATGGGATGCCGTTTTTACCATCCAGGTATTTCATTAAAATTCCTTTCTACGTCATTTCACCGGCATTTTGGCGATAAATTACACCAAAGTTCTGATCCTCGGAGGCACAAAAAGCAGTGAAAAGGCCATAAAAATGGCGCTGAATTTCACTCCAGCCGCCATCTTGGCACCTACCCGCAAGGTTTAAAACGTTAAACTGTGAAATAATTAGCGTAAGCGTCGCCTGCGACGTCGGGGTGAGAATCCCAGAGATTTATAACCTAATTAAGAAAAACAATAAGCGAATTAATCGCCCGCGGTTAACGAGCCAGCGAGAAAAAATTACAGTGGACGAAATTCGTGGAATTGTTCCCAAACAGATAATGGTCTCAACCCCCTATCTCAGTGTTATTAAAAGGGCCCTTTTTATTGAAGGGGTGAGGGTGGTGGGGTGAGTGCCTAGCAGTCTACATAGTGGAAATTCAGGCTTAAGGCCCTTGCTGGAATTGACCCAAAAGTTCAACTAGCTGTCAATACATGTACACTGTACATGTATATGAGGTCCATTGAAAGTTGACTCCCTATCCCCTATGTGGTCCATCATCGTCCCAATGGGACAGCTACCCCCACCCCCTCACGTGTATGTTGTTTTATGCTGAAATGTTGAGGTACTACATGTACAGTATGTGGAAACAACGGTTGTTTGTACACAAAGCAAGGAACCTAAAAACTGTTTACAGTCAAACTTGAGTACAAAGTGACTGATAGACTTATTGCAAGCTGTTATTTGTGATAAATACAGCAAGATTCATTGCAGGTCTGGCTACGATAATGTGATAACTGATTGCAAACTTGTTGTAGTATGGATGGGAAACTGCAATAAGGGATAGCTGATTGCTGGTTGGTTGTAATACTAATGGTAAATAACAACTAATTGTATGGTGATAACAGGTTGCAATACTGATGGTAAATTGCAATAATGTGATGACTGATTGAAAACTGGTTGTAATACGGATATGGATAGCTGATTGCTAACGTGGTGTAATATTGAAGGTACATTGTAATAAGGTGATGACTTACTGAGAGCTGATTGCAATACTGATGGTATATGGCCAAATGGCGATGGCTGATTGCAAACTGATTGTAGTACTGGTGGTAAACTGCAATAAGGGGATATCTGATTGGGAACTGGTTGCAATATTGATTGTAAATTGAAATATGGATAGCTGATTGCTAACTGGGCGTAATATTGAAGGTAAATTAGAATAAGGTAATGACTGATTGAGAGCTGATTGCACTACTGATGGTAAATTGTCATTAGGTGATGACTGAATGCAAACTGGGTGTAGTACTGGTGGTAAATTGCCATAAGGTGATGACTGATTGCAAACTGGTTGTAGTACTGGTTGTAAACTGCAATAAGGTGATAACTGGTTGCAGTTGTGATCATAAACTGCAATAAGGGGATATCCGAATTCAACACATTGTAAACTGCAATAAGGTAATAACTAATTGCGAATTGATTGTAGTACTGATGATGAATTAGCTATCATTGGTACTTCACTGCAAAAAGTTTTCCACCATAATATTTTAATGATATTACATGGTGCATGCATATAAACTGAAAATATTCGAAATACATGTGTACAGATTTAATGATAAAGTTAGTAAAAAACGAAAAAAAAAAGATTGCCCACAGCATCATTTAACAACTTTGCAACTGGTATACTGTGAACAACTGATTGCAATTTAGTTGCAAATGCATCACAATAGTCAGCAAAGACCAAGGGATATCAGTTTACAGACAATGTGTTCCTTTAGTTTGTACCAATCCACAAGGGAAGTTATAGTTGTTGGTACTTGGATAAAGACACCAGTAGTAGTATTTGTGTAAAAAAAACGTGCTGTATTTCACATTTATGGTCTACATGTGCACTTTGTCACGTATGTCTTAGATTTGATAGCCATTACAATTCCTATGCTGTTTCAACAGTGACCGCTAACTTTTCCAAATCACGAAAATCAGCGATTCGTGCTGTTTTTCCAAACTTTTCCAGTACCGTTCGGTGACGGTTTTTTCAATTGGCATCGACCGGTTTTGCCAAATAATGCGGAAACGGGAGATGTGATACGTGAATAAATTAGGTTGAGTAAACGCTCCGGGAAATTGCGTTTGGCAATAAAATTACGCGCCGATTTATTCGCTGAAAATATGGCGAAACTCACAGAAGCGGAAATTGAATCCGTTTTAAAAAAGATGGATTTGACTTTTGAGCCATCCTTCATTCTCTCATTCTACCTCTCTTCGGCATTTCGTGTATTTTTCCGTTTTTTTCGAGCCCCCCCCCTTCTGTTTTATTTGAATAATTTAATGACAAAACGAGTTTGGTCAGCCATCCATTTGGAATGCGAAAAAGAATAGCCTGGAAATTTAGTTTGTGACGTAAATGAGATGCAGGAGATGCCACCAGGGGGCAGCTATGGTGGACGTTGATTGAATTGTTCAACTTTCAGGCTTGTTATACATTTTTTTCTTAAAAAATCAAAGGTTATACTGTGTTTGGGAAACTGCATGGTCATGGTATTTGCAAGAATGGCAGATTGTATCTTGTTAAGATGAAGATGGTAACGTCTTCCATGAATGTTTCTGAACAATTTTAAGATACAACTTGACATGCTATTAATTTCGAAAGTTAAATATCAAATTTGGCAACTTTCACGACTTACAAAAACTTTCTGATTTAGCTTCCCCTAACTGTCTTGCATCAGCATTAACTATTTGAAGGTCGGCTTTTCCTAACGGTTCGTAGACTGGCAGTGATTGCCTGTGGTTAGGGTAGGCGAATGAAGAAAGCTGTTCCATAAAACTTCGAGAAATGAAGAGTTGTGGATAACGAGTGAAGTGCGAGTAGTGAATAACAGATTATAATTCTGTTTCACAAACATGTCATCCCAATCCTCAAAAATATATAAGGATTGGATAATTGAGACATGTGTCTTTGAGGAGGGTAAGGAATTGATGAATCTGAAGGATAGAGCTATGAAGAATTGATAAATCTGGGGAATTGCTGCATCTGAAAGACAGAAAATTACAGTGAGGAGTTGGAGGTGGAAACCTGAGTTGGGTTTCATAAATAAATGAATGAGGAGTGCTGATGAAATAAACCTCAAACTCCTCATGATTATTCTGAGGGATGATTTCAAAATCCTCAGTACAGTTGAGACATAAGATAATCATTCAACGATATACGTTACTGAACTAAGGGGAAACAACATGTGATAGGTAAATAGATAGATTGTAAATCCCAGTAACACATAGTAAGGGCTAGGACATTGAAATTTTGCATCAAGTACCTTAGGT
>JAQGAF010002150.1:0-24648 GCA_034687865.1 Kryphioiulus occultus | reverse complement strand
TTCATTCTTTTGCGTGTTTTAAAAAACATAGTATAAAGGAAAATTTCTTGCTATGAGAATCTAACTTTCCCCTGCCCCGGGCTATCCGTCTTCGCCTTAAACATAATTTAATGTAATTAAAGCGAGATGCTCTCGTGTCTGTTTGAAAAGATGCATCATGTTTCAGTTTCAATATAACAATTTGATGCCATTTTCACGAATTTGCTTCATTTTATTAACTTGAAGAAAATCCGAACCTATTTCTTTGCTTCAAGATATTTTGATTGTTTTGATTGTTAAACGCGTCTAATGAGTTGAAATATTCGTATTACGGTGTAACTGAAATTTCAGGCCCTATTAGTTATCGTCGATGCCTCCATGCATATGTAAGGTTTTAATCTAATCTGCACAAATTAGTTTTACAGCCATTCTAATTAACGACACCATGGCAAAAATTATTAAGAATATTTAGTTTTTTCTACAAAGTATAGTATTTTAGTGCTTCTCATGCAGAGTACTTTGTTCTGGCGCATAATGGCGCTTTTAAAACTCTTTGAAAGATGCGTGTCTCTTAATTTTGCTTAATTAAACATTTTCATTTCCTGTAACGTTTCCCAGCAAATGCGAGAGTTAGTTTGGCCATTGTTCATGTGGAAAATGCGCTTGGGCTTACCCATAAACATTCGTTATCTCAGGTAAATGTGGTTGGCTTATATCTGATAAATTATGGGGCTTATTATCTCCTGCTCGGTGGTGCCATGGCGTGCATTATTCATAAGGATAGAACAGTTTTTTCTTACTGGTGTTACAATCGGCTGGGCACGTCCTAATAGCATAAATGAACAGTGCAATAAAAAGCAGCCAATGAGCTAATGCTGCAGTCAATTAAAAATAAAGTGAAGATAAGATAATATAATTGCACGTTAATTTTTCATTAAAGCATTGAATTTGCCAAAACTTATGGGTCACCATGGGTGTTCCTTTTGGAACTTGAGTCCATTCCCGAATTCTCCTCTCCACCTCATGACACTTAATTAATTAATGGTACTATTTCGATAAATGTACTTGACCACTGCCACATAAATTAAACTAACGCAAAATCCTCATTGTCTATGAAGTTTAATAGAATCAAATCACAACAAATTAAGTCAAACTTTAGTACTGTCAAGTTAGGAGTGCACAGTTTCACTCTGCCCTCTGGTGGACGTTTTGAACCTCATCACGAGTTTTATATAGGAATATACAATACTAACAAGCCACCTATAATTCTGACCCCGTTCGATTTTGAATATTGCGCTTAAATATGTGTATTTTATGGCAACTATTATATCTGTCATTTTCTAGGAAAGTAATTAAAATTATGATGTACTTGCTACTTAAGCTTAAATCACTCAATAGTTACATGTGATAATACTATTTCATAATATGAAGTATTCTCGCCAATTTTTCAGAGGTATTATATTCCTATGCAGTAGTAACTCGGCTCTATAATGCCGATAGAGGACAGAGAGAAACTTTACACTCTTAACCTGACTTGTCCCATATCAATGTGGGCAGTTAAAGCTAAATGCCAGTTAATACGCTCGTTAACACAATTTTGCATGTTGGCAAAAGTCTTAATAATCAACACAATTCCTTGGGTTTTCCATATAATCCTTACATGCAGCTGATTAAGTTGATGGTGATATACAAGGTTCATGGTGTTGCTTTTTGAACTGAAACCATTGTGCGCAGCATGTCGATCTATCTTGATTAATTAATCTTATCCCTATTGCTCCTACACAGCACAGACGCTTTCATAGACAGTGTTTATCAAATTTTCTCTTCATGCCCATAGATAATGCATCGTCATAATTTCGGGCTTAGCATAAATATTACTTGGGAACTAAGATGACTGTCGTGTGTAGCGAAAGCCCATCTTTAAACCCTCCCTATAGACAATGGATTTAATTCCCTTGTGCCATATTACTTCTAACAGCCCCATGTCTCCATTCAATCCTCCTACCGTTATGCTTTTGATAACTTTCACACTTTTTAATTATTGTTTGTGCACTGTTTTGCCCCTCTTCAATCCCTCGATCTTGATGGCCTCATCTTCTTTCTGAGTCTGCCTTTGATGTGCTCGTGTAAGCCAGGGCTTGCTGCAAGGCTGCCAGCGGTTAATAATTTGCATTTTAAACATCCTTCGTGGATCATAAAGCCGCAGCTGTGTATAATGTTTTAAGGATTACGAAGGCAACATGATCCAAACGTACTTGATGATTTTGCAGATAATGCATTTCGGGCAACAACGCCTTTTTGTGCCTTCATAAAACAGTCATAGCATCGCAATGAACGTTTATTTTTCATTTTTAATGTGCGCAGACGTACATTACAAGCAGCTTTCCTTTGTCATCATCATTTGCATCAGATCTGGCTCATGGTTCCCAGTAATCGTGGATTTAGCCACATTTTTAAATTACTGAAATCGCTAATTGAATTAAGATGCAGGCGTTGCCGCTCCAAAATATTGTTCTTTCAGAATAAAAACCATTAAGACCTTAAATTTGTGCCTTGTATAGTGTACATACATGTACATGTATACTATACATTAAGACAGTCATATGAACAACCTGGAGGTACTTTATCGTTAGCTTGTTGATTCACATCGAAATGGCTGCTTGCTTTTAGAAAAAAAATGGATAGTCGTTAGCTGCATTTTTATATCACCATCAAATCTGACTTTTCGAAAGTTATGTAAACTTATGAATGCAAAAACGCCAAAGCGAACATTTGGTGTACTTCAGTACTTCGGTATAGTTCCTGCTCAATCATTGACACCGAAAAAGTGGGCTTTTCCTAATGGCTCGCGAGCTGGCGGTGATTGTCTGGCGGTTAGGGGCAGCCAACTCAGACATTACGTTGTCAGGTTAGTTTTGGTATTGTGTTTAACACAAAAAACGCAAAAAACAACAACACAAAAATGAGTAAACTGATACATGTATATGCCTTTCATGTGGCTGGAAGTTTAAATTAAGGTGTTGAGACACAACCAGGCAGTCGATTTTAACTTTAATCCCAAAACGTTTCGCCCAACGATAATTACGTCTTGAAGATAATTTACTGTACATAGTATACTGTCAAGACAGACAATAGGGGGTGTCAATCCTCAAAAATATTATAATTGAAATTGACTAATTGTTGTGCACGTGTGCATATGGCTAACAAAACCTGAAAAATCGGTTTTGGTAGTCATTTGCGGATGCGCACACCAATTAGTCAATTTCCAATATAATACTTTTTTAGGATTGATCCCCCCTAATCTTCACGGTGCCTTAAAACAATAAATATAGTTTTCATTATAATTAGTTGAAATACATGTACACATGTACAGTGTACCGGTATAATGTGCACATTTAGATCAGGGTCTCCACCGAAGTTTTATCACCCATGGTTTTACTTGGGTTTTATTTCATACCGACGTTTGTGAAAATGGATTTTCAAATTATCACTGAACTACTTTAAAACTTGGTTTTAACTTCATTTCCAAAATATATTGCCAAATTATCTTCAGCTGTCAGTAAATGCGTTGATATATGCCCGTGTTTTTATTTCATGCTACCAAGGTGCATTTATTTCTCTAGTGTCAGAGAAACATACATGTGTTTTTCCACCCATAAATGGACTGTGATGGCAGAATTTATTTCACTTCAGCACAGCATGCTTTTTAAAAAACTGCTTCGCAAAACATGGAAGAATGCGGTGGTTTACGATTTCTTGGAGAGGGTAATACTATAATTTAACAATAAAGTCGATTTTGTAAGAATTGCCCACAAAAAAGCTTGTTCAGATTTATTGCTGACTGCGAATGGGGATCGAGCAATATACAAGACTGCTAGCCACCCTCTTTGCTCCTGCGACAATCTTCTTAACTAAAATGATCTTACAATTCCTTGGTCGAGCTTTGGAATGCGCTCATTTTAGAATGTTTGAATTGCCATGCTTTGATGCTGTATATTGGAAAGTTGCCATAGGCATACTTTATGTATTTTATCACTTCCTCCCATATGTACAAATATGCCATATACAGCATGAACACAAAAAGTAGTGAAGAGCGATGAAAACATCCACTTACCCATTGCCCTCCATGCCATAAATCTATTCATCAGAGTATAGCCACGATGGGCCTTTTAATGTTTCATTACTTTGACATTGAGACCATTACGGGGGAAAGTTTTTATTAAAAGCAATAAAATGAAATGTGTCATCGATTTAAAGAGGATTTTAAAGAACGTCCAAAATTGGTGGAACAGATTCTGAAGAATACTCTCAAACTGAAATATGGGATGTTCGGAGTGTGTATGGTGAGGAAGCTGTTTCCTAAATAGAGAATTAAGGACTGAGATGCTATATAAAATCGTTCCGATAGATTTCCGCGAACCATCTCATTTTCTATGATATGTTACTGCGCATTTAACTGAAACGAACATGCCAGGAAATTGAAATTCTAAGAAATCGACTGCCAAATGTATCACTTTCTGCTTTATTACGACATTGCATTTACAACCTCGTTAGTATATTGCAATGTAACCCTTTCAGTTCACCTTTCCTGCAGTTTCTTTATTTCATTGGTGCTAATTTTTGATTATTGAAAAAACGTGGACTTAGAAATAACAGGACTCCCATAGAATGTAGGAATCCTATAAATCCTGGGAAAGTCGGGGGCATTTGAACATTTTTCAAAAAGTCAGAGGATTTTCTAACTTAATTATAATTACAATCCCGAACATATTTCATATATCGATTATAGCGTGTACCATGCTTTTTGGCTAACTTACCCTTTGCATTGACATGAAAATCCCACATTGCAGATTGGTTCCGTCATTATGGCTTTATTCATGGGGCTTTATTATGACAATATCGAAATTTGCCAAATTAAAACAAACTCCGAGCATCTAAGTACTCCAAATTAAAAAAGAGTACATTAATATTTTGATGTTAGATGATTTCCTTTATTATGCAAATTCAATAATTATCTTCCTAATAAGGCAGGTTCTTTTTACTTGATAATGGTCAATGGGAAAACAGGAAAACATGGGAAAATCATGTGATTTCCTCACTAAAGTTGTGAGAACCCTGAAATAATGAACAAGAAAATACATTATATAGCTTTTTCTGCAAAAAAAACACCGCAAACAAACCAAAAAAGCAAGTAAACAAAACTTTTCAATAAAGGTGGAATAGCCAAATTGAATGTATGGCTCATCACATTTGCTAGATAAATAAGACGAGCAGGTAGTTCACTTGAATTCCCTTGATGAATATACTCCACGAATTTACTGCTTTCGTGAGCATTTAGGATATTGCATCACCGGAATTGACCGAAGAAGACTTTGTTTGCCAACGTTTTCTAATAACGGACTATATACCGAGCATCATCATGTTTGCCTTCAAGGAATATTAGTAAAGTGCAGCGGTAAATATGTTGTAGAATGTTGACCACATTCCAGACAGCAATACGATTCAGGAGAATTTATTTATGCCCAAGTGTATGGAATCCTCCCATGTCTTCCTGCCCTACTTTACCTTCTTCATTTGTTTGTTTCATTAATATTGTACTTGCTTTACGAAATTGGGCGCAATTTTCCCAGGGAGGAAAATAAGCGCTTGGGAAAGTAAACAGTCGATCCTTTTTATTCGACTCCAAAAATAACAAACGTCTATATGTGGCTAACAAGATCATGTTCGAACTTATCAATCCAGTAGCATCTTCAAAATGTGTTTTGGCAGACTTCTTTAGATTACTCTCTTGATTTGAAACTTGATGTCATCCGTGGCTGGTTAAGTAAATATTGACCAGTTTGTCAACGAAAGGAAAATATGATATGATTTGACCACTTTTACATTTAATTGCTGCAATGCCATATTTTCTATACAAGGCGAACCGAAAATTGCAAGATTTTGCTTTGCAGAATACAGAAGAAGGTCTTTCATGTGACTATTATGTAAATAATTATTATTAAAACAGGAGTGATTATACTTTGGAGTCAACTGTACATGTCAACTTGAAAATATTTATTATTAATTATATTTTTACTTCCCACTTTTCCAATATTACAGTTTAAGAATAACTGATTCACTAGGTCTTTTTTTGTTAAAACAGTGCATGTTGAAGGTAGAATTTTGCGATGTTTTCTTACCTTATCTTGAAAGGTAAAAGTTAGCCTAGTTCATGTTTTTTTACTTAAGTAAATACCTGAAAAAGGAGTTTGTATTTCGTCCAATAACAAGCACATGCTAATCTCAGCTTATCTTTATATATGTTGTACTTTCTACATGTATGACATATGTTACATAGGTCAAGTTGTGCACGCTATATACGCTCGTAGTGTGTGGGAATATTTATTACTTTTTGTATACTGCAGTGACAGAATTGTTTTATTGCTGATGCCACATGTTACCTACATTTTGCATTTCAATCCCCAACGTGACGTTAATGCACTTTGGAGTGTCCGCTGTTCCAATATTATTTAAGTTGAACGTTCATGTATAACTGCTTCACGTGATCTTATTTTTGTCAAAATATCCCATGTAAAATATTGAATAACGCAAGTTGAAGGTTAGCCCAGTTTGTGTTTTGCCATTTACAGTAAGTAAATATCCGAAAACGAAGGAGTTTGTATTTCGTTGAGCAAAAAGTCATTCTGACAAACAATTTCAAAACAATTGTTAATATCAGCTTGGCCTTATGTCGTACGGCATGCTACAGCCAGGGAATTGTTTCCAGACTCCACATTTCCAATATTATTTGAATATACCATAGGCACTATTCTGATAATTATTAGCGTAATTTCTTTTGAAGCCATACATTATTTTCCAGACTGTAATTATTTATAAGACAGTTTTGTTTGAAAGAATGTTATGACTGCTGCGTAGGACCACTGTTTACAAACCTCATGCATTTCCTGAAATTGTGTATTTGCTTTGTCTAGACTTGTTTGTATAGCATATTAACAGTGCCGCCTGCAGCGCGTTTGCACTTCTCAAATGTTGATCATCATAAAATATTTGGCAAAATAATTCATGAAGGAGTTTATTGGAATAAATATATTTTCTGGTGACCTTCACATGCGCTTGTAACATAACATATTAAAGATCCTTCACATACATGTATTTGGATCAGTGTAAAAATCAGAGATTTAGGTGTATATAGACATGTAATTGACAATATTGCAACATTTCGCACACACAATGTTAACCATGATTCAAGACTGGGGGGTCTGATGTCTGAGAAAATGGCGCGTGTGTTTTTATATATTTCTATTCACTGCTCTTAAAAGAATAAAACTAACTGTAAGCTATTACAGTGTGAAACACACACTATGTAAGATCTCACAAGGTATTTATGTGCTTGATTAGCGGGGAAAGATTAATGGTGGTGGGAAACAAGCAGCAAATCTTACCGCCTTGAATTCGCTTGTCGTCATCTTTAAACCTGCTTTGGTTTCAGCAATTTACAAGTCCACACTTAGTGATTTATTCCAACGATTACCATTTATTGTCCCCTATCGCCTCTTGCTGGAATAGATCCTGGATTTTCTATTGTTTATCGGTGGGAAAACACCACCTTTTTCTCAACTGATGAACATTGTTGTTCTCGAACTGCTTCGATGGGATATGCCGAGTTTACATTAGCGATACAGTATGCCGTATTTTTCGTAATCCTGGATTTCCGATCACGACAAAAGCGTGAACGTGCAGGGAGCTAATCTCATCTTCTTGACATTTATTTACTTTCTTGGAGTGGTTCTCCTAACGCTTCCTGTGCCGCTGAGCTCAGTACTTCACTATTTTCGAAATGAAATTTTGCAAAAAATCTTACATGCTCGATTTCGAAGATGAACTATTTGGCGACCTTGAATGACCTACAGAGATCAGCATCATTAATGCAGTTTCTCTCACTTTCGTTTTTCACGTACATGTAAGTGTTTCGTATTTCATGATGCTGAAATTATATAGGGTGATCATAAAGTCCTGCACTCATTACAAAAATTCATTAAAAATCTTGGAGTTGCAAGGAAAAAAGTTAGGATTAAGGTAGAAGAACTAAAGTTTGTTGGTTGGTTTGTTTACAGGGAATGCTGTAATCGCTAGAATCGTAAATAACATCTACATGTACACAGGAAAACCCTCAAGATGGCCACTGGTATCATGTGACCAAATCATCAATCATTGTTAAGCGCAATTTTTAAAGAGTGCGAAATGTGGACAACCTTAGGTTATATGAATTCAGGTTTCTTTTGAAATTGCACTTAACACCGATCGGTGATTAAATTGACGCCATTTTCGATTCTACAAGTAACAGCGGCGCCTACAGGTGCTGTATTCACTCTGAACCAAATACATGTACAGTCTATATGAAATGAAACACTTTTCCATGTAATACAAAGTTCTCCATGTAACTCCTTGTTTTTGAAAATTAATTTTTGTTTTGGGGGTAGGACTTTATGATCACCCTATGTGTTTTAAATATCGTTAATTGCCTGGAACTATCTCCATATTGGTCATTATTTACTGTCGACCAAGTTAAGGTCATAGTTGGCTTCCTTCTTATTGCAATATCTGGGATATATTGATTGTGTTTTTAGTCCAGGATATTCCGAACCACTGCCGATTTAACGATTGTATAATGGGGTCTTTCAGAGGCTATAAACTACTTAAAGCCATCTAAAATGTAACTATAAAGCTATTTTTGGAAATAATAAAACCTGGTCACAAGTTGAACACTGAATAGAGGCCTATATAAAGCTCAGGCCCTAGAATATGGCTCGTTGCATGAATAATAAAATTGTTCAATTTTAGGTAAAATATCAGGTTTAGTTTGTGAACATACTTGCAAATTCATTCGTGCACATATGTGAAAATACATCTTTATGTTAACATACACAAGTCTGTATTTGAGCCATTTTAAATAGTTAATGGTATATCACATACTTAAATTTTGTTAGGACAATATAGGAAGGAAATTTGGCGATTTGGAAGGAAATTTGTCTTCATTGTCTATTTTTTAATACAAGCAAATGTTTGACCAGTTTTCAATTTCAAAGACATCCAAAGATAGAATCTAAATAAAATAAACCTAAATCTTTAAAGTCAGCAAAATTAGCATAATGTGAAAATTGTGGCCTATAAAATTGAATTCGGTATATTAGACATTGAATTAGGTATATAGGTATATTAGGCACGTACAACTAATACATGTAAAATATGCATGGTAGGCCAAGCCCAATTGCATTCTTTTCTATGCAGGTAGAATATACTTCGTGTAGTGCAAGGGGAGAGAATGTGAAATATTGCCTGCAGTCTTATTGAACATACATCTTTTCGCAATTCGATGGGGATACCTTTTTATCATTACTCTGCATAGTTCGCCTTTCACAGTATTCAACTACACTAACACGCAATATTGAAAATCTATAGATTCGCATATTGTCTAAAAGATTTGAAATAATGTTTTCTGCATAAGTTTCGCACATGCTGGCTTTCTTGGATGGCTTTGTACTAGCATTATTTGGAATAACCCGAGGGATCCATCGTACGATGTTGTTGCAGGAAATGCAAATCCACATACGCCTTTGGACCCATATTATTATAAGATTGCGAATATTGAAATACCAGTAAAACAGCCGAGCACTTTATGCTATTGGATCTTTTGTCTGAAATGCATAAGCAATCCTCACTGTAATAAAAACAGTATGGGCTCCATATAAACTTTTTTATTGCGTACCACTTTCAGAACCTTCCTTCTTTTTCATGTGCTCAACACGCATACTCCACCTTTGCTATTCCATATCAACCTATATGAACGTGTACGCTTAGTAAATACTATGCGAAATATTGATTTGCTCGTTTTTATATTTGAAAATGCGGAATGTCACGCGTAAGCTTTATTTGAATGAGTGGTTTTTCTGGGAATGAAAGAGTATAAATAATGGTTTTTGGACAGCGTTTATTCCTGGTATTCTCAGGTCTCATTTCAAATGGTGAAATTTTTTAACCATTTCCTTGAGGATTCCTGTGATGAATAAGCATGAAACTAACCATGGTAAACTTACACGTTTAG
Organism: Kryphioiulus occultus; assembly: GCA_034687865.1. NCBI lineage: Eukaryota > Metazoa > Arthropoda > Diplopoda > Julida > Julidae > Kryphioiulus > Kryphioiulus occultus. Next base: position 14,567 of record JAQGAF010002150.1, on the reverse strand, counting down.
AGTTTCATGTAATTTGGTGAAATTTTGCTTAGACGACTAGTTAACGTTATAAATGAGAGATGCGTTAAAAACCAGACTATACTTAGGAATGTACCCTGCACTTGCTGCTCCTGAAAATACATTGAGAAAGTGTGATTCTCCTAACGGCTCGTAAGCTAGCAGTGATTGCTTATTGTGACTTATTAAATCATTATGATTAGGTACTAATTAACCACAAAAACAAAAAAGGAAAATTGCGACAGATAAGACATGTTATTCTTATATCGGTATACTAAACAAGTAAGGTTGAAATATATTTTCTGCATATTTGAAGAAGGGTCTTAAATATATCCAAAATTCATATTTTAAATAATTTCTTTAGTTAACCAACGTGGCAGTTTCATTCTTTTCATCATAGCATTTTTGCTATTTTCCCCTCAAATTAATTTCTAAAAGAGTAGCAGCATTTCCTTCTATAAATTTCTTTTAAAGTTTCACAACATACTTTATTTAATCATATAGATTACATTACAAACAGATCATGAAATTTTGATGTATCTTGACATGCTACACTTCGATATGGCTCATGCATTCTCTATAAGTATAGCGTTAAGGGGATGGAAGAGGTCACAATATTTTTTATGATCAAAAATTGAGCAAACATGAAAACAGCACAAAAAAGTTTCGTTTGCATTCATCATGCATGCAACGGATGGAATTGCGTGTGCATGTTTGTTTATAGTAGATAACATAATTTTATGGATTGTCCTTCGGATCACGAATCTTGACACGATATCCCAACTGTCATGGCATCAGTATCTCTATAGGGTATTAAAAATCATGAGTGTGTGAGACCGACTTGTTTATCTAGCCTCCTGTGCTTGTACATGTATGTATAATGCATTCATTTTTTGCTAATCAGCCGCCTTTTGTCTGAAAACATAACAAAGTGTGTAATGATCTGTCTGATTAGGCCTAAAAAACGGAAACCAGGGAAATCAATAAGGCTTATCATTGCAGGAGAGAATTCTCAACAGATTCACATTCGTGTCATGCATATTGACATACTGCATACTCAGAAGATAATCCTGCATTGTTGATGTTCGGTTTGACAAAAAGGCTAGAATAAATCACGTGCAGTAGTATAACTTGTGACAATTCTAGAAAGGTTTCTAAAAACATTACAAATGGAAAATAGCATCATTTCTGCGTTAATTTGTGCATTACAAGCCAACACAGTTCTTGTCATTGTTTTAAGGACAATTTTTCCCCTGTTGCTAACATAGTATGATGTTAAAAGTGTCAGTATAATTTACTTGAAATGTGGTAATAACTGGCAATCAAAATGGAGGCTGGCACGTTTGGTGACCATTGAGGAATTCATTATTCTGGTTTGTGTTCTGTTGGCAATAACGTGTTATTTTAGCCAGAGTCTGGAGGGACGAATTCTTATATGTAAGGCGTCGACTGAGATATTAACCAACTACAGTGACTACAAGTCAACCAAGTGACAATTACACTGCCATTACCTAATAGGACTTCATTTTAGGAAACTCATTCTGATTAAAGTCAGCATTTTCCTACGAGTGTCTGCAATTTTGGCGGACACCAACTGTCACAAATCATAACACATTGACCATAAAACGTGACATTTTTGCCTGTCTCCCATTGGTGTAACCTGAAAGGTATTAAAGCTATAGCGTACAGTGAAATACATATTAAAAACGTTTCATGCTGATGATGAAGTCCATTTCAAATCAAAGCAACCTGAATTTTTTTTTCCCTAAATGTAATATTTGATGCCGATAATTGAAGATGAATTCTACATTATTGATAGTTCGTTGAAATATTCAGACATGCATTTTTCCATAAAGCATATAAGCATACGTGTATAGGCTATGGAATATACATGTATGAACAGTATGTCATATCCTCTTGTCAGATAGCATGCTCACTGAAGTTGCGCCATGCGAAAGTGTGATTTATAATGTCCCTGTCTTCCTCATAATTGGTATGCAGTCATTGAAATTACCGAACATCTAAACTGAAAGCCCTTCCATAAAAAGTAAACGTTTGTCAAATTGAAAAGCTCGTGTAACTCGTTTTTCATGTAAATGTTCAGGCTTCGGAAAAATTCCCCAGAGACCTACATGGATTCACTATTCTGAAGGCGACCATTTATTACGACAAAAATTCTCATCTCTCTCATTGATCAACATTTGGTTCTTCATTTAATGATAATGGCCCTGAAGTGTAGGAAAAATGAGCTATAAATCAGACTTGGATTTCTTCTACATACTTGCATTCAATTTAATGACTCCCACCTCCCTAAAATCCCAGCCAACCCGCAAAACCAAAAAGCATAAGTCACAAAAATGTATTGACTTCAAATTTCAATTGTGTTTTGACAACACAAGCTTGCTGCATTGTCATATTTCAGAAATGACGAGGCACTTTTGAACTCAGTTCTTATATTATGGATACATTTCTGAAATTGACCATCTGCGTTCTGGAAATTGCCTCTATTAATTTCGCCGTATTAGCATTGTCGTTTTAATATTCATAATACGGCTTAATCCTTATGAAATGCCGAGGGGTTCATGTCTGCGTTGCAAACGTATGAATGATGTCATTACAGTATCGATTGGGATGTGATTATTTTTTCCTTGCCCTAACGCACCAATTTTCGGTTCTGATGCACAGCAAGGTTCGACGGATTTAAGAGATTAGACTTGTTCATGGCAGTCTCAGCTCGAATTGATGAGTTTGGATGACAAATTCATTCATCCACAATATTATTCAAATCGCGTGGCAGATGTGATGATGTAAGGTATTGAGAGCCTGTATTTGTGGCCATTTAATCCTCACATGGTCCCTGGTGATCAGCTTTATTTTTGAGTAATCATCAACGCCCTGTTGAATATGGAAAGTTAAGGCCAGTATGACTGTTTAGCGTTTTTAGCAATTTTTATCAATAGTTTTTTCTGGGGGATATATTTCAGAATGTTTGGAAGGTTTCATTCTTGTCTACTATACAAGAAGGATTGAAATATACATGTTCGCGTAAATTTTTTCTGTTCTTGGGTTTATCCTAATCTAACATATACAAGTACATGTACATATGCGATTTCTTTATTTTTCCTGCCCACGGAGCCATTAGGAGAAGCCCACTTTCGCATAGTGTGTATGTTGGAGCAGGGAAACAGCAGGCCTTATTCTATAGTACAGTCATTTTTTTAAACTCTCAAGATTTGCTCGAAGTGCTCCAAAAACAACATGAAACGAAATCTTCACGTGTTGAATTCTCCATTGTTTTCATTATAATAATTTGTACATTAATAAGAACTACATGTATTTTCCTACTAAGAAACAAGTTTACATTTCTAAGGCTCTGAGAATTGACTTATTTCAAGATAGCCAACATTTTACAATGTGCGTACGATTCGATATGTTAATACAATTGTATTTAGTTTATAACTAATTTAATTGGTTGTATCTGAGAGAATGCAGGACCCCACACCTCAGACATAATTAGTATTAATCGACGTTTCAATACCGAAATAATGTAAGATTGATATGACTCTCATCCATTGATTGTTATGTGAGACCCCTCCTTCTTGAGTGACATTATTTTAAATTCGGTATGACATCCCATGTTCTGCTTGTAAGGAACCAATCTTCGTTATCCCGGCGACGGTTCAGTAAATTCATACCTCGTATGTATCCCGCCTACTGCAGCACCCTAAGTTAATTATTATTGTCATGTTTTATGGCGATGCCCAGTTAAAAAATGACGCACTCCTCTGCCTGTCAGAATAATGCCAGCTTAAATTTGGGATGGCAACGTCGAGTAATTATCTGCGTGCAGATGAGCTGAAAATGAAGTTTTTAATGAAATCCATATTGGAAATCTGAACTTGCATAGAGGGCTGAAACCTTCCCTTTTTATTATCCCAATAAATCCATCTTCCCATGTAATTTGCAACAATGGGGTTATTTCATTGGGCTGCGAACCGAGAATGTTGTGCACATCCAAGAATCCAGATTAAAAATTGCACACATTCAAATGATCAATAAAAGTGCTTGTTTCATTAAGCAATCCACCAACAATGAACCTGTGGGGTGGCAACTACCATCCAATTTATTTAAGTAAAGTAAGAGTAATGGGTATAGATCTGGAAATACTGGCAATATGCAAGTGATGGCCAACTGACTACAGGGTCGGCAATATCACTATATATTGTAAATGGGCTGTATTATTATTAATTATTGATGGCTTTTCGCCACGTAAACATTATTGAATTCCAGAATAATGGAGAATTTATTTTTAAAAAGAGCTTATCACGACCATAGTCACATTTAGGAAGAGCCTACCAGAAGTCCTGACTTCATGCCTAGTGATTTTTGAGGGGTTGGGCCATTGGAACAAAGATGAAGTTTATCGGACAAAGTCAAGCACTTCCTGCATTCAACTCATTCAACTGCGGACTGTGAATGCCATTCCATAACTTTTACATTTTTTCGTTGACCAGTTGGGCCATACGTGGAATTTTAAGTTTTCTGAACAAATTCTCATGTATTCTGGAACACAAGAAGGTTTACTTGGTGAAATTTCATTAATGATTAATAAAGATAGTGACCGAGATAGTGACACATCACTACCTGTGCGGCCATTTTGTCTCTCACAGGTTGTGGTGCATATTTTTAAGCAAATTCTCCATTATTCTGGAACACAATAAAGCTTAATTGGCAAAAATCCATCAATAATTAATAAAATACCTATATGGAAAAAAGGTACATGTATATTAAGAATATATTTGTTTGGATATATTATCCTTGTATTGAAAATTTACCAAAATTGGCCTGATTTCATATATGGATAATATAATTATTATAGTTTCCATACATGACAAATATATGAAATATGCCAAGAAAATGTTGTAAAATATATGATGAATACATTGATAATTTATTATAAATGTTGTTAAAATATGGGTAATATGTTATAATGTATTAAATAAATATATGACATTATATATGGAGAATATATTGCACATACACATTTATTCATTAATGTGACGGGGATAGAACCAGGGAACTTTGAGTGAGAGTCGCATAACATACATCCACCGCCATCATATCGAGTCTCAGATGCTGCGTTAAAACTAGGTATGATGAGTATACGGGCCAGAATTGTTTTTATGTACTATTTCTTGTCTTAAATATTTCACAAATAGTCCAATTAAGTGTTACATTAAATATTAATTTTACAAATTTGTTTAGGACAACTATTTTGGTAATACTTTACAATTATAATGTAGTCATATATTTGTAGTATTCTAAGAATACATGTTTCATAATATATTATGAATATATTTGTCTCTGTTATACCGTATATCGTCACCAATATATTTGTCATATATTGCAAATATATCTAATTATTTCAAATGTGTAATGTATTAAGACTCGCCCACCCTGTACATTGGCTGCTTTGGGTAATAATTGCACTTACAGATGCTTTGGTTGTCTGGGTTATCGCATGTGAAAACTTCACTAGAGCAGAAGACACTGTTCGATCCCTTTTGGTGTGAATCACGGTCAGTTCTCTGTGCTGAGGGCCTTCTTTATCCGCGTTGGGATCTGCATGAATAACTTCGAAATCGGCCTCTGTGATTATGTATTCATAAATGCATGGCACTGCTTCATCCTTCCTTTTGTTGCAAAATAGTACACAGCCCTCGACATTGCAGCGAAAAATGTCGCTAATGATAAGTGTTCTTTAATAATACTTGACATCAAATAGCGTATCGATCTCGAGCATGGATATGCATGAAATAAGCTGCTCATACGTGTGACACATTCAATTTATTTCGCCCAGCAGTGATATCAGCGCTACTTTTTCTTACCTTGCGGTGTAATGGGCGTATCACATGGGCCAGCAAATTTTGCAATTCAATCCGTCTTTTATACTTGCGATGGGGTGGTGGCTTCGTGCAAACTACACCTTGATGCAAATAATTGATTTTGTCGGCTTTTTAAGCCTAGAATGATATCAGTGACTCCTCAATATCGAAGTTGTTTCAGGGAATTTCAAGCATGGAGCATCCTGAATGGGCTCTTTGTCATGAAGACAAAGGTAAAATTGTTTTCAGCATTCCTGTAGCTTTGTTTTCTTGTTAAATGCCGCGATGCTGCTGGCACTGGCACTTGCCTGCTTGACTGGGTTTTCACGATCTATACCATTTTAATTTTATAATCAAAAACAATGGATTTGACTTAAGCACGTCGGATTATTTTGTACAATCTAATGAAAAATACTTCGCTGGCTGTGTGCATTACACAAGAATTGTTCCATAACAACTTCAAAACTGATATTTTGAGAAAACATGTGGCCACAATTTTGGTAAAATAACAGCATGGCTTCCCCCTGATGGATTGTAGCTAGCAGTGATTGCCTGCGCTTGGGGCAACTAAATTCGGAAATGACATTTTTCAATCAGGATAAACATGAAAAGGACAAATGTGGTTACTTGTTTGATATAGGAATGTATTAATACGCCTAATTGTGCAGCTATGATGGCACGTGCCCAAATTGGACTTCTAGCACGTTCGATTTTGAATATTTACCGAAATTTGTGCATTTTATAACCACTATTATACATGTCATTGTCTAGATAAAAACTTAAAACAATCAGTAGTTACAATAAGAAGACTATTTCATAATATTCTCATGTAGCAGTATACAAGTAGTAAATCGGTTCTACGTGTATAATGCCGATAGATGGCTGAGTGAAAGCAAGTATGGTTGAAATATACATATTTTGTGAACATGCATTTGGATCATGGCATATTCCGTAGTTTATCCTAACTTTAAATATATTTTTATTTAATGAATGACGAAGATTATTAATTTTTTCACAATTTACAGGAAAGCTTCTGAGTTATCTCTGTATGGATTGAGATGTGTAATCTTAAAAATGTGTCAGTAAATTTTTGTCAGTAAATTTCGCTTAATCTGCAGCTACACTTAAAATTTGCAACAGTAAGTCAGAATGCAGCAGCAGTTTTGATTGTTTGGGAAACATTTTAATCAGAACATCCTTTTGCCTAATTAGAGAGATGCCTACAGAAAGTTCAATGATAATCTTGAGACGCTTGTGCATATACATGTAATTCTATGTTAATTTCATTATGGTTTAACAGCTTGTGTTGTTGAAAATTGTTCTTCACGAGCATGAACCAGAAATTGTGTACAATGGCTCCACTGTATGGATATTTTTTCTGTTCCATCCCTATTTGACGATGGAATTTGTATCGCAAAGGGATATGTCCTGGTCTTTATAGGTTTGCTAACGCTAGTATATGTGATGGAAGAAATTGCTCTCGGCACGACTTGTGTTGATGATAGCAGCGATGCGTATCAGAAAGAAAATAAGAATGCCTTAAAAAATTTGGTTTATTTGGTTCCTGAAGCACATCTCTATGTTAATGTCATGACAGTTTGTCGCAATTCCACGTTTCTGCCCTAGCGAATTATTTCCATATGCTCACAAGGGAAGTTATCTTGAGGGAGGGTGTGGTTCAAAATGTATTTTATCTCTTCCTGAAAATCATTTTTTTGGTTTCCTTATTATTTGAAGTCAGACTTCCGGGATATAGAGGATGATAAATTGCAACATTTGACACAAGTGCAGAATTAATATGGAGAATTGGGTGCTGATGAGATTACTGTTGTTCGTTGTTTAATTTGCATTACGATTTTTTGCTCCAAAAAATTCTTTCAGTATAATTTTTGAAAGTTCTTGCAGAAACTTTACAATCTCACAAGGTTATCCAATCATGGCGAACACATGAACCATCCACTCGATGCAATCGTCTCCTTTAAGAAATTGTTCGATAAGATAGAAATTCCTTTTATCGATTGCAAAGGTGGCATTATGCGAAATGTAATTTTATGCTTGAAATTCAGACTCAGTTGCGTGCCTAATGCGAGTTCTTGCCGGTGGTATCACTATGCAAATGGGGATTTGTGGGTCTTCCACAAAACCTGCGGATTACTTTTGTATAATGAGTTGCTTTTCGTAATCCAGATTATGCTAATCGACCATCGAGGTATTTCCCCTGTCGCTGTTACTCATTGCGCCCGTTTTCATTAAAAGAAATTTAGCGGTACGTGTATGTGAGCAAATTTCTAGCGGAAGAAACAATCAGTTACATGAACATGGTGTAATTGTACTTGTAGCTAGTACTACAAGGCACAAAGCAACTAATTACTCAGTTTAATTATCATTGATGCATCTTAATTTAAATTTTTTCGCATTTGGTGCCATATGTAGGATTAATTACATATAACCACGATGTGAAAAAATATTCTGTGAACCATGTAAAATAAATAAAACCCTAACATACTGTATATTTGTTACTTGGCTATACCGTATATTTATATTTATGTCAAATTTCTTGACATTTGGGTACGTCACATATAGGATTAATCACAAGTATGTAAAATGTAAAACAATAGTTTGTTGTACATAAAACAAAGAAAGTTCTAACATTCTGCTTATTTCAAACTTCTTTGCATTTGGTGTCACATGATGATATTGATCACAAAATGCGCAAAAATATTTTGTGAACACAATAGAATTCTAACATACTGAATATTTCGAACTTGAATATACCGTAGAGATGTACATGAATGTATATTTCAAACTTCTTGGCATTTGGTGTGATATATATGGGATTAATCCCAAGTATGTGAAATGTGAAAAATATTTTATGATGTACACAAAACAAAGACAATTCCAAACTTCTGTATACATGTCACTTGGATATACCGTATACATGTGCATGTATGTTTATTTCACCATTCTTTGCATTTGGTGCCACATATGGGATTAATGACAAGTATGTCAAATGTGAAGAATATTTTATGTGCATGAAAATTGTGGTATACTATATATTTGTAACTTGAATATACCGCATGCGCGTAAATGTACGGTTCCATAATATAATTTCTCATGATTCTCGACTTTTGAGTCAACAAGTAAACATGTATACTGGGCTAATTGAATATGAGTTAAACCTGGGTTGTCACTTCCATCCTTCGCTCGGTCGAATAGTGAAGTTTTGCTCGCGTGTAGGTGTGTTTCTTCCAAATTGTCTTTTCGGATTCGCATCAAAGCACACCCAGGCACAATCTTAATTTAATTAGCATGGATTCATTTTGCCGTAAAGACATGGGACAGCGGTGGTTGCCATGGTTTGCTTATTTGCGTAAGAATACCACCAAGGCGAAATTCTGCTTTCCATTTTTGCAATCAATGCCTGATAAATCAATAACGTGCTCCTGGGCTGTTATACATGACATTTGTTTAAATTCACAAATTTTTGAAATAACGAAGTTAAGGAGTTGAAGTTGCATCCAGCTTTCTGCATAGTCGCTCATTACTGAAGCTGCCTTTTTACTGCTTTTTGGACCAGTTATAAACTCATGATTTCATGCACACTTCATGCCCAATGTCCTTGGGAAAATCCAACTCAAACCATCCCTTTTCATTCATTCATTAGAGGATATTCCTCGAGTGGTATTTACCATCCTTTGCACTTTGATGAGTGGGCTTTACGATGACCAAGCAATGCTCTTTATGAAGTTGAATATCCACTTTCCACTGAAGCACCACTGACACTTCAAAAGGTTATCAACAAGCCCATCTGGATATTGATTGCATGAAATGTTTTATTCTTCGGCTGCAATGGCGCTTCTAATTCATCTTGTTATGTCACCAAATTTAATTAACAGTGCCATTATTCTTGCTGTAGTTAGCATGGGACCATACTGCAAAATGTTTAATTAATATTGCAACATGCATTACTACGTCAAATTTCAGAAATTCCTCGCATTTAATACTAATGAGAAATTACTGGACTAAATTCTCGTCAGTTTATTGGTTTTTATTAAGATTTATTATAATTTACCAAATTACAAATATAATTGTATCAACGCAACAAAGGTACGATCAAAATACATGTAAATATACTGAAACGTTAAATATGCTGTTAAACGTGACTTTTTAAAGCTTTAAATTGACAGTGTACCTACACTTGTGTTGTTATGGTTGTCGTTTCTTTTTGTGTTAATCTTTTCCAGAACTGATTATAGAAGACACGTTTTTGGCTTCTTTTATGTGTTAAGATGTTTGATGTAGTGAAGTCCTTTATCAAACGCGATGAAAGTCCTCTGATAATCAATCATTTTTGCTTAAAACGTCCCTTGAAGGCACAAAACAGTATAGGATGAGTAAATGTTGTAATCATTTGATGTTGACAACATGGAATTTTTTTTAGATTGATCGAAGCGTGGCTACCACTATGTTCATTACTTGAAATGATTGGAAATCGATTTGAATTTAGCTTTTGCATACAGCGCATAAACATATAATTTAATTCCAAACTGTATATGCCTACATGTTTGTCAGTTACATGTATGTTTTATAATTTGGGGCATTACTCCTGCTATCTGATGGTGTTTTTCTGTCAATTTACCGTGAAACGAAGTATCCTACTATAAGCAAAGAAATATCATGTGTTTGGGAAGGGAGGAAATCTCTAAAATCCGAATGTTATAAACTTTTACGTTTCACTTTCAATTACAATAGGATTGTTTGCTCAGTAATTTAGTAAATGGAAAACGTATTAATGGTTTTGACATCAATTCTTTGTTCCCAGGTGCACTATATTTCTTTGAATTTTTTATAAATACATGTAGGTTGTACTCAATTTATTGTAATCGTTAAAACATTGCGAAAATAATTCACTTCTAATGTTTGTGCTTGTGGCAGGCGCATATTGGAAAGATGATTTATGTTATAAAACTACCATATGATGATATTACAAACATGTCTAAAACACTCTAAAAATAATGCAAGAGGAATTTTTCACTATAAATGACAGTTCAGATCTGCGTCATTCTTGCACAACAAATATTACCTTAAACAGAACCTTAGACAAATATTTTAAGCATACTGTGTAATTGCACTGTCTTTAATAATCATACTTAGTTTATTTACTAAAAACTTAGTAATAAAGTTGTGTTACTAAATTTGTTATTTGACTAAGATGATAAAGGTAACATTAAAACCAATTGTGTTTTAACGATTTACTGAAAATTAAAACAAAGGCTCTGCCAACTTTTTTTCTTTGAACCGATTATTTTGCCTAAATAGACACATTTCATATTATATCACCGGTTTGAAGTCGTTAGGATGCACTAATAAGCTTACTTTGATTATAATGATTGGCTATTTTCAATAAACGCTATAACATTGTGTATGCATATCCATCATCAAATTGTTCTCCTTGATACCATATAAGGAAAATGACATATTGCAACCTCTGGCTACCTAATTGAAAAACACATTTACATCATTTGTCATCTTTCGATCAAACAAAGGCTACTGCGTGATACCTATTGTCCGCAAAATATCTTTTGTGTCTATGATAATAATGGCTCGCCAATAATAATTCCTCTTCTTTCATTATGAAACTTTGTGATTAGACGCCCTTACGAAAACTGAGTTTCGTACGGTCATTATTCATGATATAACCGATAGTATGACAACAATATAAAATACATGTACATGTACGTATATATATTCATATTCATTTATCATCAAATATGGATGGTTGATTGTGAACTTTATTCGCTATTCATCGCTAATTTTTTTTTGATTTTGACTACATGCATGTCCCATGAGTTGCACGAAAAAAATTTAAATGTTGTTAAGTTTATATTTATAAATGTGGCGTATGCATGGTTATTCTCTTTGATTTTTAGTTCACAGTATACATTTTATCGGCGCAGCTCAAATGTTCAGGGATTTTTGCGTAATCTGCAATATAAGGGCAGTAAAGCACGATATGAAATCATTAAATGATATTAAGTGAACAATAAATCGTACACAATTTAGGCACAATAAACGTAATTGGTTATTACAGCTAGTTAATTAAGCGCCCATCAGAATGCTAATAACTCGTTAATAACCATTGGATTTCGATATTTGTTTACAATCACACAAAATGTTCTTTTTCCTTAAGGCTATGGGAAACTAAGCTTATTAGTGTTTAAATTGTGGAATAATTGCTGTAGTACACATCATATTTGACATGCATAACAAAATTATTTTCGGCGATTTTGTTATGCATCTATATGTATATTTAATATAAATTAATGTATTATATATTATATAAATCATAAATTATTTAAAAAAATATAGCCCATACGCGATAGATAGTGGTGACATATCGCACAAGGAAAAATATATTCTTAAAGAATTCACAAATATCAATTTTTTCACGTACGTTCTGTACAGACTATGCAAGGTGAAATTACTATTGTAAAAATCAATTATCAAGAAATGTATGCCATGATAACGTCTATCTATACTGCTTCTGAAAGTGGCGCTTTGAAATATTTGCATTTTATATTTTTTAAATCTGCACATTAAATTGCATTTGATATCTGCATGTACTACCAAACTATCTGTTTTATGAGACTGGCACTCCAATCTGCATTTCATAAGCCATAAAAACGATTATGGCTCAACCAATTTGGAGCAATACTACGAACATATCACCAGAATGCGAGCATGTATTCTTTGACCGTATACGTACTGTATACTCTGTAGAGTTTTATGGTAAGCTGTTTATATAATACTTTGGCTCGAAGTTGTTCAAGGTTTCTGACTCAGTTTTCCTATTGCCGTCACCATAAAAGCTAAGCTGCTACAAAATGTATGGCAATCTATGCCATGATTGCAGTCTGTGTTGTTGTTGGTAAAGTACAGTCCGCCCTGAAAATTGTTTCTCTGTTTTGGGGTAAGCCTGGATTATTTGAAAATGTTTTCTTAAACAGCCCTGGATTTGATACTGAGATTCCAGTTTGAATTATGTAAACAGTTATTTTGAATATCCAGATAGGCTTTTCTTATTCTCGTTACGTGAATGATAAATTAAACAGGTATTTTTCGAGACATAATTAAGAGCATTTGTTATGTTGTAATACAAGTAACGACCAGGGCTCAGCAGTACATCGTGGAGCAGCATGTGCTTTCACTCTTTATTTATGGGATGTGTGGCATGCCATGACCATTAAGAAATCACTTTTGTCGTTTATTTCTCTTCTAATTACGTCTGTTGAGCCACCAAAGCAGATAATGTCCTTTCGCGCTTTCTAATCACCTAAATAATCTTGAATGGGCTGGTGTTTTGTGAGAGGTGATGCTTGTTGCCGTGGCTCAACGCAATATATTTCCAAAAGCAACATTCTTTTATAATGCTAATAACCTGGATTTTTAGAACTGTAGTTGGGGCTTATCTGCATCATCTTGCTTAAACCGTGAATAAATCTACAAGCAGGAGTTACGTGTACTCAAGTTCTAAAAGTTGATAAACACCTCTGGAAGTGATTTCCTTCTTGGATATCTTGGTATCTCAGTTATTTATAAGAATTGAGTAATTGTTCCAGGGCTATTTGTACCAAAATACAATGTACAGTACGTGTTGCAACTATCTATCAGTAGAGCACATCTGGCAGAAACTGTCCAGTGCCCCTGTTCTATAGCAAACTTATTAGTATACAATAGAAATGAAGTTTGGTTGCTGTGGACCGCTTGATATTTATTCTAGTTTCCGCAATAAATCTCAGAATTTTATTAAAACATACAATAAAGTGTCTGGCAGAACCGAATTTATCGCTTAAGCATGTTCTGTTGTTTTTTATTTTATTGGTACTTGCTGCAGATTTCCGAGAACCGTCTATAAAATGAACATGTGTATGTCGAATCGTAGTTCATCCAATGGGATAAGAAATCCCAAGGAAGGCATAATAGTAAATACATAGTATATGTAATAACGTAACATTGCTCATTTGCTAGACTTCATTGCAATTGAGAAAAACATTATGTACTGTGTTTATCGTTGATCAGTATTAACTACTTTGTTATACCCAGTTCTGCATCAGTTTTTGCAAGTAATTGTGTGAAATAGCCAGTGTTCACTGGATACTTTGCATTTTGCTCAAATATTACTGCTATATTGTCTAGCATTTGAGAAATATTAAATAGCAATCAATTTTTTCGTTTGATTATCTTAATTGTTCAAGCTAACTTGTAATTATTGATCATTGATCAGTACCATCAACTATCATCAGTTTGCAAAAGTAATTTTATGAAATAGCCAATGTTCATTGGATATTTTTTCTTACATGTTTTTTTCAAACTGCACTGCTATATTATCTAGCATTTGAAAAATATTAAATAGAATGCATTTTTCTCGTGGTCAGTGATTTCTAGGTACCTTGATTGTTCAATGAATACATTTTGGGTCCAATTATAGTCGATCGAGTTTTCATGATCTCCGCCTGCAGGCATGTTTGATAGCCACCCACACACTGCCCACCCAAAAACTATTTGGAATCCTTATTCTGTTAACGGGAAGTTCCCCCCCTGATGTTCCAAAAACGAGCATTAGCGAATTATCGTTTTTCTATGGCGAAAATGAAAAACATAAAATCTTTTTTTCCCGCAACGTAG
>JAQGAF010002149.1:0-24665 GCA_034687865.1 Kryphioiulus occultus | reverse complement strand
GGGGGGAGAATCAAAAAAATGGTCTTATGATATTCGGGCTAATATTAAAGTTTTATTGCACGTTATATGTCACGTCTGGAAAGTCTTTACGCAAATTTGAAATCCAAATCCGTGGATTAAATACTTTTTTAATGCTTAATTACGGTAATAAGCTTAGGGAAGATAATTTATAAGACTAGACGTAATATGGGCAGAACAGCGTGAACAAAAGCGCTATAAACTTTAAAAATACGTTTTAAGTGTACACTTCTGATGATGCAACTCACTTAAACGTAATTATGACTACATTTCATATTTTTCTTTCCATCTTCAAAATATAGGACCAATATTAGGCCTTTAGTTGCATCAAATCAAATTTGGCACAACAAAATACCCATATTTTTTATTAAATTTCCATAAAATATATTTTTGATTTATACCTAAGGTGTTTCGCCATATTCACAAATTCCTACAATTTTTAACAAATTACACAGTATTTCAACACCTTAAAAACTTTGAATAACTTAATAAATACTAATTTTTTTGCGATCAACCTTAAACTAATATAAATAACATGTTCTATAGGCAAATGTTTTTCTATTATTTTTCTACTAAGTTTTTTGTCTTCAACATCTAAAATTGACATTTGCCTAGGATTGTTCAATTCGCATTTTATTTACAGTAGCATAAGTTTGATTGCAACAGATTACGTATTTTTAAGTTATTCACAAGTTTTTAGTGTGTTGAAATACATTTTTCCCACACTGTATATCTTTAGTCCTTAAAAGGTAAACATTAACCTCTTGATAAAATAAATTTAAACTCAGATATGCTTTCTCGAGAAATTTTTTGCATCATAACTGTATACATATACATGTAGGACCAATATTATGGATGATCCTACTGTATATAGAACTTCCTCTAATGTCCAACATGCAAAATGGTCAGTTGCCCCATGCTTGCATGCTCGATTAACGTGGAAATACAGATTTAAAAAATATATTTTTTATATACATGTAAGAGAGAAAAATTCGTAAATGTTTAATTTTCGCAAATCTCAAAAGCCGAAATATTCAATAAAATACATTTTTTACATTACATTTTTTTTAATGAAAAACGACTCCATAATGCTTGGAAACAATGGACCCTTAAACATTGCATTGTAGTAAGCAATGCGCCCTCGCCATAACGTTTAATATCAGATGAAACGAGAACGTGATATTTCAGATAACAAAAATGGCGTCAAGGTGACATTGCAAATGTGGCTAAAAATAGGGTTGGCTGCATGCATGCATTGACATTGGAAAAATGTACCACACACGCATATTGCATAATGAATCGATTTCTCGTTTTCATGTAAATTAAAAACAAGGTAAACTACACTCCGGCAGACGAAGGGTAGCAAATTACGAATGTAATTTAATGCGCAAATGATAATTTTATAGATAGCATTGTTTGAGCCATTTAATTGTCGATTAAACGTATAACATTTAACTCGAATGTTGCCATCGTCTCATCTAACATTCATACTTTCCTGAATTTGATTATTCAGAAATATTTTAAAAATTAAACTAACATATTTTCTCAGTTTTATAGGTATCGATGAATGTAGGACCAATAATACCCAACCTGTTGCTTTAAATGACGGACAATACAAGTACAATACAATAAAAATAATTATGCGAACAGAAATCATACCTTAATAATTTGGTGGGCGAAACTAAAATAACGACCATACAAGGCGACGCTTATATACTGTAAATTTCTTTCTTGGCAAATTTACAGCGACTATACATTTACTAAATGTTTATTTCATTTTCATTCATTCATAACTAATGTTGATTTCATTAACTAATGTTGATTTTGAGCCTCATTCGTTTTGAAATTAAGGCAGTAAGAATGCATTAAATGGAAACATTTTGGCAGAATTTAGGTATACAGTATACCTGTACATGTACTTACACAATTTAAAGTTGCATATTTGGAATAAACTGTATCATTTGAGCGCCAAATTAACCATCATTTATATAAACCACAGTTAGCTCATAAGGGCACATTGAAAACCAATCAAATTCTGAAGCCGAATTCCCTGACTTATCACGAATTTTGACCAATTTCCCTTCCTGACATTAAAAATGCTCGATATTCCCTGACTTTCCAGAAAGTGGGAGCTCTGAAAAACCAAAAATCCCATTCCATCGTACTCGAGATGAAAATAATATATTGAAACATGCATCGGTGTACGCGTAATTTAAATTACGTTTAATTCCTTCCCAAATCTAAATGCTTTTACACCGAATAAAAATGCATAAACTAATCTAGTTTTATGGTTTTACATTTGCAGTAATGTCTATTGCCCTTGGTACAATGGCAATACATAGAAGACTATGCTTGAGACCATGCATGTAACATTCCATTAACGTCTTAAATGAAAAGTGCACAAAAGACCACACAATAGATACTGTCTTATAATTCAGATGTCATTTAATTATAAAATAGCATGAACATGGAAGACTACTTCAGACTATGTCTTATGATTCAGATTCCAGTTTAATCTTAAATGGAAGACCATGCTACAGACCGAGTGACATTCCCTTCAAGTCTGAAATGGTACGTGCACGAAAGACCACACATCATAGACTAAGTCTTAAAATTCAGATTCCGTTTATGTGCATGGACGACTACAGTACTTCAGACAATACAATTCAGATTCCATTTTAGTCTTAAATGTCATGAACATGGAAGAATATACTGTACGCCAGAATATGCAGGTCTTATGACAGTGTAAAATTCTATTCAAGTCTTAAATGGCATGGAAACCTCACATGTATCACATTGTCTCATATATAATTCAGATTCCATTCTAGTCCTAAATAGTATGCACACGTAAGACTATGAATTATTATTCAGACTCCATATACTAGTAAGTCTTAAATGGAATACGCGTACACAGGTCTGCATGCCTTAATTTTGATTTGTAGCGTGTATCACGGATGCCGCCAGTTAAACCCAGTTTAAATTAACCGAGCGACTCGTCAGTCAAACTGAGCCCGGATTAGGCGCTAAAAACCCTAAAAACACTAAAAACAAAAGAGGTCTTTACGCCTGTCCAAACCAGCTTTCGCGAAGCATAAATCCGAGTCTTAACACGCTTAATTCCACTCGTAAATCCCATGCATATCCACCGTGCGAAAATTCCAAAAGAATTTCCATGTCACGCGCAGCCGCCATGACGGCCGCTAGAGTTTCGAACGAAATTTCGGGTTTCGCGCGCTTCCAGCCCGCGAATGGGGACCCGGACGTGACGTCATGGGTCCCCGCACCTTGCGGCGCTAGCGGGGCCCATTCCCCGACATTCCAGCACCCGCGGCGCGCCCTTTAAACTTGCAAAAAATGCATTACCCGCAACCCGCGGGCGTACTTACCGCGTTCGGTCAGCAGGTGGCGGGTCGAGCCTTTCAATCCTTTCAGATGCTTTGCGGAGACGTGCCGGCGTTCTCTGAGTGGTGGCGCCACGGTCAGCTGACACTGCACTGCGCAACCGCCGCACTGCACTGCAATGCGCCAACACGAACATTGGGTTTTTTTTTCTTTGCCATAAGTCAAAGCGTTCGCGTTTCTTATTCGCAGTGGGTTTTTCGTCTCAGGCCCCAGAAGGTGGGTCGTGGGGCCCTTTGCCGGGGGTTGTAAGTTGGCTCGTTCCTTCCGTTCGGTTTTCGAATTGGTGGCGGCCATTTTGGACGCTAGGTGGAACACAAGATGGCGTCCTTGGTACATCCTGCATGCGTGAGTCCTGCATGGGGTTTTCGAGACACAAAAACCGGGGTTAAAACCGCGGTTAAAAAGCGGGACTGGGTCCCTTACGGCTACAATCACGTCCGTCCGCGTCCTGACTGCTTTGTTTTGGGTCGAAACTCGCACCTCTCGCCCATGGAACGCTTTTACTAGCGTTACGTAAGACAACGTAACCCGACTTTAATGTCTTTTCCTCCTCTCAGCCGGCAGCCCGATGCAACTCAATGGCCCTTTTACTGGCAATAAAAGTGTCACGACTCGTCTTTCGGATATTCTCGCGATAAATTTAATATTAACAAAATATGCTAAAGCCTCCCCCCCCCCTTAGGCTGCAGCCGAAGCACTTAAAATCGTGGGGTAACAACGTTGCCCCTTACCACTCCGAAAAGGTGCAATTTGCCTCGATGACTGAATGGCTGTATTACACGCAGCCCCCCCTCCTAGGGGTCAAAACGTGCACTGGGATTACAGGGGGACCCGGCCGCCATGTTGGATTTTCGCGGAATTGAAGCCTGGGCTAATTATGCCGAAAACGATCTGCTTTTCCGGCGAATTTTCAGCCATTATCCAGTCGGACGAATAGCGCCCCAGCGCCTAACGGCCTCTCCACCAAACGTTAGGCTGCGTTAGGGCGTTCTAAGGGCTTTTGAGTCAATCACGAACGACCCCCGAAAGCCATAAAATCAGCACGGTGGCTTATGGCAGTTGGAGAGGGGTTTGGGGGAACCCGTGTTTTATGCGAACGCAGCGCCGCCCATTGGTCCGTGCCCATGTGGGCCCTCGACACGCCATTGGGCCGCCGTGATCCCCCTGACCCCCGGACCCTTTAACGTGCCTCAACCGAGTTGGGACCCTTGCAACGAACAGAACGCTATACGTGTGAAAAATGGCAATGTCGGCAAACGCAACGTTTAGTTGTGCTGTGAAAGGACCTTTTAATTTGCGAAGATTCTTTTGATATGCAAAGGACCTTCTGATTTGCGAACGAACTTCTGCAGTGGAAGGACCTATACGCATGCCCATTCCTCCGAAATCGTGAAATCAATCGTTTGAGGGCTAGCACATTGAACGTTTAGTTGTGCTGTGAAAGGTCCTTTTGACTGGCAAAGGACCTTTTGATTAGCGAATTTGGAACTGCATGATAGGACTTCCGCATGCGTATTCCTCCGAAATTGCGAAATCAATCGGTTGAGGGCTAGCACATTGAACGTTTAGTTGTGCTGTGAAAGGTCCTTTTGTCTGGCAAAGGGCATTCTGATTTGCAACGGAGCTTCTGCTGTAAAAGGACCCTCCGCATGCTCATTCTTGATTGCGAAATTGCGAAATCAATCGCTTCAAGGCAAACACATTCAACGTTTACTTCTGCTGTGAAAGATCTTCAGCTTAGAAAGGACCTTTCTACTTGCAACGACTTGTAAAGGGCATTCTGTATGCCCATTTCAATAAGAAACTTAATTGAATCGTTTGAGGAGCTTCGATATATGGGAAAAATAATTCGGTAGTGGTAGATACGGTCTACGGCAATTGCAAAATCGGACTAAAATGGTCTTGATACCGACATCCATCATTTTAAGATCTGCAGACACGAGCAGGTTTTAGAAATCCTGCATCAATTGGGTTATTTTTAAAAACTGCTGTATCATACATGTATAACGATGAATTTTAACGTTGAATTGCATTTATAAACCCATAGAAATTCTCATATTTTGGATTGTTATATTGGATAAGGGCCAGAAAACCAAAATTTAGACATGCTTAAAAAAAAGTCAAGCTTGCATCTGACCATCTCACTCTTCCGCATTTACATGTACCGGTACTGTACATGTATAAAGGAGTACATGTGCTATCCTGATGGAATTGCCTTTATTCCATATAGTTTCTCCCAATTTTGGATTTCTATAGGTCAAGGACCAGAAGAACAAAAGTTCCGGCATTTATAAAGGAGTATGTTCTCCCCTGATAAGCATAGGGAAGTGCACGTACTCCATTAACGGAGTACATTCTTCAAAATAGAATTGGATTCATACGCTAAAATGTAATTTTATAAAATATAATTACCGAATATAATTTTCTATGGAAACGACGCATTTTTTCTACGTTTGTAAAAATATACACATGTACTGTATACATGTATTCAAAACATTTTGAACTTTACGTGAACTTTACGTTTGAACTTTTACTTTACGTGAGTATATTCCTCAAATTGAAACTGGATTCATATACGAAAATACAAGAAAACGACGTAAATACATAATATACACTATTCATGTACTAGTATATTCAAAACATTTCGCAATGTTTTATTTTATATGCTTTACACGCATGCATGATTTACTCAAATTTGAGCCACTTTCCTATATACATTGTTACTCCTGCCATTATAATGTAAATTAATCACCAAAGGGCATCCATATAATCGGTGAAATTTTCAAGGGTCCTTAAGGTGCGTTAGCCCTGATTACGAATATTTCAGATACCTTATAAACATAAACATTTTATACATCACGTAGCGCATCCATATGCGCTATATTTACAAAATGATAGATAGTTTTAAATTATATTTTGAGTACTGGTACACAAACCATACATGTACCATGCATGTGCCTTATAGGTTAAATGTAGAAACATACAATATTATACGTGTGGCCATGCAACCCGAATCACAATCATGCATTGTTTCAAAATCGGGTTTTGTTCATATACGAATTAGGTCTTCATATTATACACGTTCGAAACGTAATTGAGATACCTGCCATGTCGTCATACTGTATCATTAAGTTTATTTCAAACACATTGCCTACTGTACATCATTCCATTGCTTCCAATTCAAGCAACGTCGCAATTTCACCTATTAGTTTAAAATGCAGGTTTCAAATATTCAACTTGGAATCTGCCAAATTATTTAAATGCACGTAAGGTCCCTACAAATTTTAGCACAAACTGACAAATTTCGAAGTGTCCAAGCGTATATACTGTGTCTAACATCAAGTCTAGCCAATTTTTTGTATACGAGCTATCAAAATTCAGAAAACCCAAAATGCTTAAGTTTATTTATTACGTTTTTCCCATTGCACAGACAAATAAGTCCAAAAACTGCGTTTTTATTATTTTGCTTTCGATATATTCGTTTAAAATTTGGAGAAATTTCACGTGCAGTAATTTATTCTCTTTAACACATATGCAACTATGTCAAATAGGTCCTTTGTGAAATTTACGTCTGGAAAACGAGTTTTCGTTTCGTTATGTGCATACATGGCATTGTCAAACTACTAAATAACAAGGCAGTTTCCAAGCACTAAATAACGTTCCAGTTACCAAGAATACATTTGAATACAAACATGGTTTATACCAAAATTTGCAACTCAATTTCCCTGACTTTTCCAGGTTTCCAGACACGCGTAAAATTTCCAGGCAATTTCAAGATAAAAATTTACAGATTTGATCCAAGCAAATATACGTACACCGCATGGCGGAAATTTTAGAAATTATAGATTTGATCACGAAGTGATGGAATAAGTTCACAAGTTTGTAAGAAGAAATAATAATATTAATAATTAAGAGACTGACACATGCAAAATTTTTGAAAAATTACAAGAAATATTGGATTTCATAATTACGGAAACGCCATAGGCGAATTTTTTACAAAAAAATGCATTTACATGTATAGGTGCATGACTTTTTCATAATGAAAATTAATGATAATGATAAGAACTGATAATGAAAAAGCCGTAGGCGAAATTTTTAGAAAAAGCAGATCATAAATGCAGCTTTTCAAATGCTTTTCACAAGATAAAAATAGATATAAAAATAGTTGTGCCACAGCAAATTTCCAGACATTATCAATTTCCCTGACTTAATGGTCAAATGTCAACATTTTTTTATGACTTAATTCCCTGACCGCATTTCATTTTCTTGACTTTCCCTGACGGTATGAACCCTGCAATGAAACTATTTTCAGAAAAACTAAAAATCCACGAGTGGATTTGAATTGTTGTTTGGCCAGATCTCATTAGTTCGTTTCAACGAGAACACGTAGGAAATTTCGCAAATAATTTTCGCAAATTGGTAGGAATTTTATCAAATTTAAGACAGCGTGTCAGTGTTAGCAAAAACTGCATTTACATATCACTCATTGCTTATGCTCTCTTGATTAATGGCAGACTCCACCTTAAAAATCAAACGTAATTGGTTTATTGTCGCTGAGTGTTTTGCCTAAGAAATTCCAACGTACACACAATTAACAGACACGCCTAAACGCAAAAAAACGCTGGAAAAAAACATCGGGCATTTTATCAATTAATGAAAGGTGCAGCCGACTATATATATGGTAAAACCAGTTTGATTTTTTTCGGTATAAATTTAATACGAAGGAGAATGTCGAAATAAATCAAGCGTCCAGTCAGACAACTGGATTCGTATGACGGCACTCGAGACAAAGAATTTCTGGCTAATTTTTTGTCTTCCTTTTTGACAAGGGTATGTACAGGCACATACATTTGAGGCTGTCATTAAGATGCAGGTGGATTGTTAACATCAAAATGCAATTCACATGTCCCAATGCGATCAAAACATGTAATATGCTAACCGTGTTGTTGCCATGGGATCAATCGTGTTAAACCCAGTGAGACATTTTCAATATTGCATTAGTGAAAATTAGCATACTTTCATTTGCCATAATATCGTAAAATTATGTCACATGCATTAGAAGTAAACATTGTATTTATAGGAGCTCGCTTCTGCTTCTCAAATATTTGCAATACCCAGTGTAACACTAAGCTTATAAGAAACCCTTCCCTTATACAAAAAAAACATGTAATGAATATGTTAAAAACGCGTATTTTATATTTAAACAATTTATACTGCATATCAAAAAGGGACAAAAATATTTACATGAGAAGTTCATGCAAGGCAAGTACTGTCATTTAGAATATTTGAACGTACATGTACAAATTTAGAAAATTTGAACATACATGATACAATTTAGAATATTTGAACGTGCATGTAGAAATTTAGAATATTTGAACATACATGTAGAAATTCTGAATATTTCAACATACACTGTATACCTGTAGAAATTTAGAATATTTTAACAAACATGTACAGGGATTTCAGTAAAACGTATTGGTCATTCTGGAAAACATATTCGAAATAGTGATTAAAACATCAAACACGTCCATTACACGTTATACTTTTCCCGTTTTTCGTAAGGGCTTGCAAGAGACGCGAAAGGCCCATACTGCCCTTTAAACACTTCAAAATCATGCATGCATACAGAGCATGCACAGAACTGTGTTTGCATCATTATAGTGGTTACATGATTTTATAAAAATCGCACTGGACCAATGTACAAGAAGTTAGGGCCAACTGGTGCGTATACCGGATATATCAATGGGCATAAATTAAAGGTGTTAATGTTTATTGCCCGCAGGAAACTACAGCGACTTAAGAAAATTAAGATTAAATTAATTTTAAGATTTTAATAAACGAAAAACATTTCAGACAAAACCTCCCAAAAAATAAAAATATTAAAAAATTGACCACTACGTTTGTACGCAAAGTACAATGCATGCAATTTCAGGGCCCAAGATGTACAATGTTTAGTTTATATGCAGCTGGACTGGGGCATTAGTAAAGGGCATCATGAAGTATCACAAGACATGAAAGGCACATATATTATCACAACAGTCAAAACATTTCAGATCAAACTTATCAAAAAATAAAAACATTCTAAAATTGGCCTCTAAGTTTGCATGCAATTAAGGATCAGCATTGCGATTCAGGTAATTTCAGGTCCCAAAATGTATACAGGACTGCATGGTAAACTGCATATACTACATGTCTCCATTAAGGGCACCATTGGTGACAGTATTACTATCATGTACACTGTATAACTAATGAATATCCTCATGTGAAAACTTTTTTTACTGGAATCGACCACGTGATCTATTAGAACTATAACCAAACCACGTGATCAACACCAGCAAATAGGAAGATAAGAGGTCCCATGATGAATTACATCTTGATGTAAATATGACTGATATTCGTCGGAATCGAATATTATTGCCACATTTGCCACATGTCAAATTATTATTTGTGGGGCGAATGCATTTGACAAGGTGCCTCAATCTCGATATTCACGTTTGGGGACAATGTTTCATATCCGGGTTTGCTTTCCATAAACTGCTTTGATTGCAGGCACAGAATATTCTGCACCAGTGCCAAAAGCCATCATTTAATGACCAATAAATATATTTGCATATAGGGTTCGTACTTATTGGCACGTGTTTATAGCATGACCCATGCTGTATACACAGGCATACAGGGATGCTACCAAAATGTGAGCACATGCTTGCCCTGCTCGTTTATGGTGAAATAAAGCAGAACCTCTGTAAGTCGACCACCCGAGGGACTGTCGCAAACTGGACAACACGAGGAGGTGGTCAAAATATGTAACGAGACTGTACTGACATAGGATTTTAATTCCGTGAACTGCATGTACTTTGCAGTAATCATTCATCATTCATGAATAATTTTATTACAATGTTCGTAATACAGTACCAGTATTAATAACGTTCTGCAAATTTATCCCACAATTACACGTACTGTACAGCAGTACTGGAATTTTAACGGAATTTTTAATGGAATTGTAATGTAACAGTGAAACGTAAAGTGTACCGTATAAGTTATGCAAGCAGTTAAATGGTAAATGGGAAATGTTAATCTTGTGGCAATGATGTATATGCTATACTTATAAAAAATACATGTTCAAAAAGTACAAGTAAAACTCTTAACTGTAAATAATAAGCGTCTAAATTCTGGAAATGATGCGTGATGCATGATATACCCATGAAAACATGTGCAAAAGTGTAATTAAACGTAATTTATAAGTTAGTCCTGCTTATGCAATACGGTTGTTATGTTTAACAATTTAGCAGCCATGGTGAGACCATGCTGGTCAAAATACAGAAAGTAAATGTGTGTTTTAGTCCAAGTGGTCAACATTCAAAATACAGATGTGCGGGTGGTCAACATAGGGATCACATTCCATCCGATCAGTTAAATGTGGTCAACTTAGGGAGGCGGTCAAAATGGGTAGGTGGTCAACTTTGGAGGTTCTACTGCATATATATATAGGAAAATTCCAAAATTGTGAATTTTTTTCAAAATGCGAAGAAATAATGGCGTAATTCAGAAAGGTACAATTACCATGGAGTTCAGTGTATATTTTCGTCAAAATTTAAGGCACGTCGCGTATAATTAAGGTATAATTTATCACATCATGCAGGGCAGTTTGGGTTTAAATAAAGCCCGAGGTTTTGCTCATGTTCTTTGCATGCATTTTCACGCACAGGCAATAAATTTACGAGACAATTTCAGTTGGGGCAAACAATCTACGTATGCAAACGCAATCTCATACATATTTAAAAAGGCCAAAATCCCCGAATACTTGTTATGCCCAAAACTTATATACGACTCGTCTTTTGCATGACCTTATCTGAACCCAATTCTCGACCTCGTTTCAGACTCAGGGACTTGGAAGTGCAAATCGATTATCCCGATATGCACTTTAAGTAAGTTTTCTATATTTGAAAAAAAAATCTCTCTATAAATCTTGCCCTATATGGACCCAGAAAACTATGTCGATCTCTAGTGCACCTCATCTAATTGACAAAATCGATATACATGAATGGGCTCACCTGAGTGGCCAAACTATAATTTTCCAAAATTGGCTCATACGTAACCATGGTCCTGTCTAGCTCCCAGTGCACTTTTCAAAATTGATTAGTTTTCACGAAGGGAATATCATTAGAAAGTGCAGTGTCTGTACGCAGGCGTGTTGGCTATTTTATAAAATGACCACGCGTGCACTATGAAAATAATGCGAGATTCCACTTATCGCAAGTGGTCCTGCATTGCACATAAACTAGCTAAAGCTCACTTGTGCATCATTTAACTGTCTATTGCACGAATCCCAACTTGACTTTATCAGTATTTTTACATACGGCCAGGACAATTAGTTATTCACAATCTTTTCAACAATTGTTTTTAACAATAATAATTGTGGTATTTAATACTGCAAACCTATAATGTTAAATTCAGAGCAATTGGAAATATAACGCAAAAATGATAATCATGATTGTGAAATGTGACCTAATCAGTATTTTTACATACTGGGACAATTACCTATTCACAATCTTTTGAACAATTGTTTTTAACAATAATAATTGTGGCATTTAAAACTGCAAACTTAGCGTTTAATTCAGAGCAATTGTAAATATAACGCAAAAATGAAAATCAGCATTGTGGAACATGACCTAATAAGAGTTTTCACACACTTGAATATTAATTATTTTCAGTTGTTTAAATTTTTTTTGAAAAAATAATTTAGTTTATTCGATATATTGCATGCAATAATCACAAAAACATACATGCACATAATGGAAAATTATAGTCATAATACATGTGGTAAGTAAAACTTGAAGTAATCAGCGTTTCAAAAAACTTGAACATCAGTAATTCATATTTTAAACATTTTTTCATGAAAAATTGATAGCTTCGCATGGTATTAAAGTTAAATTCACATGGCAACTGCATGCACGTATAAGCCAAAAATAAGCATAATTGTAAAATTATGGTTTAAATATGATCTTGTGTGAAAAATTCTACCAAAATATCGTGACCAAAATTGTGATGCTTTCTAGAAGTTATAAATTACATTTCCTTATGATTTTCTCCAGAACCAAAATCATACACTGTACGAAATCAACCAAAATATTTAAAGTGTCGATTAACTACAGTATAAGGACCCACGGTGCACCTTAACATTAATTAGGCCTTTTGTTGGTATAGGACCAACCCTGAATCTAAAGGGTCAACTACAATTTCCGGACATATAAATCCAACATATAGCGGAAATCAAATGTCAGTAACCAGTTTAGAATTTACAAGTAGAAATCGACATCAAATTGGTTACATTTCGTTGTTAAAAATTCGGTGATAGTCAATGATGTTCAACCACCGAGAATTCCAGTCAAAACAGTCATCTAATGACCAGATTTCGTTAACTCCAGTTGAAATTTGTGGTGGAAATTTCAAGCAAATTTAATGCAAAAAATTGAAATTTCGACTGCGAATTTATATTACCTTAATTCGTTATGACACCTACACATGCACACCGTCAATTTGGGTGTATAAAAATCACTAACGATTGTATTTCTTTTTCCCCAGATCAGCAACGCGCATGCGTCGAAGGCAAGATGGCCGCCATGGCAACCGTTTAAGCCTTTTATACGACGTTCGAGCAGCCCTGTTATAACGAATACGTGGAGTTAAATTTTAATGAGAAAATGCAAGGTGCGAATTAATGCCCTCTGTACACAGGAAGAAAAGCATTTAAATTCCTCGCCAATGCACTTCCACGCAATTGGGTTGCTTGGAGAACCAAATCCAGATTGCCCATTACGAATTGGGCAACAACGAAATCCCAGGAAAAAGGCAAGTATCGAACCGAAAATCGATGAGACAATACTCGTACGAGAAATTCACGGAGAATACATTTCATTCAATTAAACCTGACCGACCACCGCACCAATTTTCGTTGTCATCCAGCTGCGACCATGTACTGTTTATATACACAACGTTTCGGAAATTCGTAATAAGGTTCACGTAGAATTTAGGGTACACGTAACGCATTGGTAGGGTTAGATTTTATTAGTTCAGGGGTCAATTTTCTGATCATACAAACGTATAGCTTATATACGAATTAATCTGGTGACTGAATTTTAAAATGTGGAAAATTTCATACACAACACTATACATACAAGCCTGGTTTATTTCATGAAAGATTTGCATAAGATTTCACCAAATTTAAAGTGTTGTTAGAGGAAGAATTAGCTATTTCAGGGGGTAGTTGTCAGAAAATTAAACGTATAGCTTACATGTAAATACGAATTAATCGAGTGACAGAATTTTAAAATGTGGAAAATTTCAAAAACGTCTTAAAATTTCATGTGTAACATGCACGGTTCATTCCATAAACATATAAACATATATACAACATACAGTACATGCGGGATACAACATAGAAGATAAAAGATTATAGCACAAGTATATTATACCTCATACCTATATCTTAAAGATAGAATGTTAATGAACTTAATTGAAGCGCCATTAACCATTATAAAAGCCGATAAATTAAATTAAATCGTATAACAGCAAAAGGAATATCAGTCTCACGTATACAGTATATATAGTATAATACACTGTATGCATAATATAATGCATGTAGAAATAACTAAATTAGGAATCTTAAACAACCATTATGGGGTTGTTTAAGATTTCTATTACAGTTAATACTATACTTGCATTTTTTTGCAAAAAAATAGGCCTAAAACGAGTTATACGGTATTCTGCAAATTGCAGGATGTTTTCCAGACTGTATAGCATGACGAAAATCAAGAGTTAGTTGTCTGGTTTGCTGAAATAAAGTTAATTTACTTAATTCATCAACGTTAAATATACTTAGACGAAGGTTAGTTCAATCATTAAGAATTCATATTTCAAAATTAACAGGAAACATGTCTTGCAAAACACATTTTAAAGTATAATACACACCCATGTATATTTATAGTATATAGCAACATAATGGAACGGTATATCGGGATAGCGTTTATAACGAAGCAATATGGATTATAACACATTGCGACGAGAAATTTTTCGTGAATTTTACACCAAATTTCGTACTTTGTTGCAACAAATAACGCAACGTATATACACCGACAAGAATAATTCCTTGGATTACGTACATGTATTCTAAATTAAAATATTCCTTGGTATTAGTGTAACTTGCACGTATTTTAAATTAAGCTAAAGTATATAATTTTGACAGTATTTTAGGACCATGCATGATATATTTTTAGAGAAGATAACCAAACAAGTTAGGTTCTCAACAAATGGGGCCTATTAAGTTAGCTTTTAATTCGCAATGCTTAACAAGTTGTGGTATAAATTTTGACATTTAAAACGAGTATTGCTGTTACCAGATTTCCATAATATACTGTGCTAAATCCAAAACCGCAATTTTCATTTAATGTACAATTCTTCATTTTACATCTTTAAGTGTGTAGACATATAACAGCCATGATATAGGTTAAAACTCCGTTTTTTATGTCTTAAAATATATATATATTAAGCAGCTTTCATCAATCAACAATAGTGCGTGTCATTTTATAATATCATTTGTCAGTTCTAAGTAAATTTTGCTTATGATCCGCTATGAAAAATACGAGTACAAAAATGGTTGCTTTCTATTAATCAAGGATGGAATATACACAGTATTTAGTTTCGCTAAATTAAAGTTTTAAATAGCTCAAACAAGTTATTTACAACCCATTTTAGTGTATTCCTTCAATAAAACATTCTGCTTCAATCCTCAACGATTCATTCAGTTTGTATCGTTTTCATCTCCAGGTTCTCAGCATCAAGCAGCGCACGCTATAGTGCAAAACGAAACACGCCATTTTCTTTCCACCCCGAAATTTCGAAACGCACTTGCCCTCAAAAATAGCAATGGCAGCCGAAAATGAACGCGAAGCCAAGGAAACCCATTTCGAATCAGACTATACCGACCAGCCAATCAGGATGCTCCAGAACACCGATGAGGCGGGTTAAAGAGAAGGTCGCAGCCAACAGGAATCAACGTAGGCGATGTGACGCAGGATCACGTGTCATGTCTAGAATTTTAATCAGTTCGATGGAAAACGTTTTATGGCGAACAATTTCTGGGAAATTTTGTACGTACTGCACTGTGCTGGTCAAGATAAACGATATCGTCATTACATTGAAAACGATATTCCGGGAATATCCACGAGGGACGCCCATAAAATGCTCGGATGTGTGAAATCGAATACGTGCATCATTCTAATTGTACATGCGTACTATCCGTTATAACCAAATTTTCCATGTATATGCTGTATGCATTAATAACATTTGTCTCAATGTTCAGTTTGGTGTCCATGTAGCAAATATCTTCATATTCGTCTTATTATACATTAAGTTCATTTGTTCTAATTTGTTAGATTTGATATCATACACTTACAACTATCTGACAGCTCACAACTGTTCTTTTTTAAAGCAAATGGCCAATTCAGCTTTTATTTTTAAATGAAATAAAATTTTGAGGCAATAATAGTAAGTGCCCACGAAGTAAGTACAGTACATGTATCTCAAAATTCGTCTATTTTTCACATTTTTGGTCTCATATGTAAGTGAAATATGATTCTCAGCTTACACCCGTCCATGTTAAAGTAAATATTTTGTTTTCTACTTAAAATGCATTAAAATACATGCATCGCAGCATATATGATGACTTAAAAAAAATTGGAATGTGAAACGAAATCATATTTTGAATTACGTTCGTATTTATAATATTTCGTACTTGCAGAGCACGAAAATCTTCGAAAAATTGACGTCATCGGTGCGATGATTGAACGTGAACAATGAGCATTGGGATGTGTTTACTGTAGGTAACAATGTTGTTGTATTTTGTGATAGAAATGTGGGCAAGACAAATATATCCAATTTCTGTTGTAATTCTGACTACATTAATCAAATTACGAATACATTAATAAAATAAATTAAATCAATGCTTTAACGTGAACAATGGATACGTTAACTGTAAGTTGTTGCAGTTTGCCAAAGAAATGTGCATAGATAAATATCTCCAATTTCAATTGCAGTTCTGACTACATTAATCCAATTCTGAATACATTAAAAAATTAATGACATTTAATTAAAGCTGTTGGCTTCATACTTAGTATTTTGTGTGTATTTTGTGCGGCCATTTACTAAACTGTGTATTGCATGAAATACGGAAATTCGTTTTCGTCCATATATAATTTATAAGCTGTATACATTAATGGCGAATTCATCATCATTTATAAATTCATCAAGCATTTATATAATTATTTCCAGTCCAGATGTTCATGTGCACAAGACTGGATAATTGGTAAAACCCACGAAATATATATTTTAGTTAACCGTTTATTAGTCCATACAAATAAAGATTTCGATCAGTTTTTCATTAATTTGCCCTTGAAATTAACTAAATTAATTTATTACGTTTGCTCAGCCTGAATTTATCTGTTGATTCTGCAATTTACACTCATTAATAACTTGGCCATGCATGCAAAACTCAGTCCATGCATTCAATGCATGCCACGACAGAAATACATGACTGGTCAAGCAATAGGCCTGCTGAGATACTCATTCCAACGTGCCAAAAAATAACAAATAATTTTCGAACGTTCGATTTAATCTTACCTGACTGGACATCAGGAATTCCACGAAAATGGAGTCGAAATAACGCAATTGCAGTTTACATAAGGCGCAATAAAACTATTGCAATAAATAGCCCGGTTTTTTGAGGCAGAAAAAACCCCAGGGTTTGCCCTTAAAGTTCACCAGAAAAGGTTTTTGACACCAAAGGATTCACCGCCGATGTTGTCCATGCTAGTCCAGAAAAAAAAGCGAAAGGGTTACTGACTTCTGGGAAAAAACACTAAAAGGACCTCGTTTTGTTTACCCTTTTCAGGCTGTAAAGCAAAATGTCTGCAACTGAAGTTGGATCACATACTGGGCTTCAAACACAGTTTGCCTTCATATCTGATGCCCAAGCTCGCAAATACAGCAGAAATATTATCGATTAAAAGCAGCCATGCTTTCCTTGAATCACAATTAAGGGCATGTTTGCTCCAAAGGATAATTCAAAGCAAACAGTAATTCTTGATAAACGCTATCTCGGACTGTATTAAATTTGGATTATGAGATCAATTCCAACGTGTGCAACTCCACAAACAGCTGGATTTAACCTAAGCAATAACGTAAGTATATTTGCCGTATACCATATTTTTATGTTATTTTTATGTTCGGCTGAAACATGATGGAGAAAAGTTATCTACCGGCAATGTATTACGTTGGTTAAATTTGTTGAAACTGCACTTTTCCCCTTAATGATAATCATTCAATTTTTTTTTTAATTTTAGATTTTATGAAACAGCATGTCGTGCATGTGGCGTTAATTTTGTATAACAAATATAGCATTCAAGTTATTACTCATTTTTGCATGGTATCCAGTTGGAATGATTGTACGACTAAGCTTAACCCATAACCTATCCTATACCATAATCTGCAGTATATGTAATACTATACTGTATGTAGTGTAAATGATAAAATAAATGTTAAAATGTGGAAATGATGTATGCTATACTCAAAAAATACATGTTCAAAAAGTGCAAGTAAAACTATAAGTGCAAATAATAAGTGTTAAAATTCTGGCAATGATGCGTGATGCATGATACCCATAAAGATTTACACAAAAGTGTAATTATAAGTAGTTTATAAGTTATGCATGGCGGATGTACTGTGTTTAACAAGCATGGTTTAACTGTTAGCAATATAGAACAATTAATAACATTTTAATACTATTCGAATACAGAATTTAAATGGTAATTTTTGCTCATTTTAAAATTAGGGCGTTACTTAAGTGATTATTACAACTGATATCCTGAATGCATGGGATTATTAAAACATGTGGTGATATGTGATTATTAATCGTTTTCTAAATAATTTCTTAACAATATAAAATGGCTGAGAATGTAATATACATGTAAACATTGACTATATACATGGTTTTTAATCTCAAACCCCAAAAAATAAAGCTAAAAATTAAACCAGGATTCCAGACACATAAACATGTCATCCCAAAAAGGTTATACATGATTACCCCTGGTTTAAAACAACGACATTCGTCTATTGTGCAAAAAGCTTCAACAACATATCTATATTTTTGCAATTTTATATGTGACATATACTGTACTACATATGTAGATGTCTCGATTTTATTTCGTATGCCATTTTTGCTGATCCAGAATTATCCAGAAATATAAAATCAAAATGGGTCTGGTACTGAAGCATCATATATTTGGAAATCTGTCTGGCTGCTTTATTAGTTTTTGTGTATAAATGGTACTCAACTTTCATGAATTCAGGGCGTGTACGAATCGATAGGCCTATGCAAGGTCATCTGTTAGCATTTGGTGGTAGGGGGCGCTGCATTCTTGAGTAATATGACGAAGCAAAAATAAATATGCCATAAGCCTCCTCAAATAACCCAATTATTTTTTCACAATTTAGATAATAAAAGTTGGTTAAAAATATGCAAATTCAGTTAGCAAAACTCTCGCATACCTATAAAAGAGACCATTACCAAACCATGATGTAATTTTTGCGAACATAAATCGGACGTATAAACCCCCAAGTGTTAAAAATTGATGCCCTTCATGGTTCCATACTAATGGTCGGATGATACTGTATATTATTTTGCGATTTGCAACTCTTGTGTAATTTAAGTAATTTTAAACTTTTATAACCACTTGGCAGTTCTGATGATGTGGAACTACAACATGTTATGCACAATATCGTACAATATGTATAGATACAGATGTATATATAGATACGGTATTCAGCAAAATTTTCTTGGAAATTTTTTGAGATGGGAAGTATGAATAATAATCTTATAGTATATTTCTAAAAATGTCATCGTAATACATGTATTCCTATTAAATAGGAAATTATTTATGTTCAATCAGCAAGGAAACCATGAAAACACGGTTTAGACAATTCTGATTCTAATTTGAATTCAACTAAATTCTGGTAATCGTATAATATTTCTAAAGAGCTCAGAATAATATTAAAATTAAAATGTGAAATTATTTGTGTGGAATCATTAGTTAAGGGAACCCATGTTACAGCCCATGTTTAATTTATGAAAACATAGTTTAGACAATTCCGATAATTCTGAGGAAATTCTAGTAATCTTAGTATATTTCATAAGAGTCCAGCTTAATATTAAAATTTGCAATTATGAATGAATCATCAAAAGAAGCCGACCTTACAGCCCAGGTTTAATTCATGAAAACATGGTTGAGTAAATTTTGATGATAATTTTAAATCAAGGAAATTCTGGTATTCCTCGTATATTTCTAAAGAATACATC
Source organism: Kryphioiulus occultus (assembly GCA_034687865.1). Classification (NCBI taxonomy): domain Eukaryota; kingdom Metazoa; phylum Arthropoda; class Diplopoda; order Julida; family Julidae; genus Kryphioiulus; species Kryphioiulus occultus. The sequence continues at coordinate 4,837 of JAQGAF010002149.1, read as the reverse complement.
ATATCAAAATTCAAATATGAAATTAGGAATGAATCATCGAGGAGACCCACCTTACAGCCCATGTTTAATTCACGAAAATACGATTTAGACAATTATGATCACGATTTTAATTCACAAATTAATGCAGTTAAACAATTCTGGCTAAAGGTTTGAATGAACATGCTAAACCTTTGAGAGTGTAGGCATAGCACAAGTTTGCACAAACGCGATACAATCTGCAATCTAGCATACTGTATACAGTAGGCAAATTGCTGATTAAGTTAATGAGAGATGGTGCAACCCAGCTCTAGGCCAACACTCTCAATAATTCAGGAAACTAGTTAAACAACGTCTGGCGCTCGTAAAATCCTGCCCCTCGCTATGTAATATTGCGAACAGTCCAATTAATCGGGTATAAATTAATTAAAGCCGGGATGATAGGGTGCGAATTAAGACGAAAAATCGTTTGAGGGGAAAATCAAAAGAAAAGCGAATTAAGAAAACAGCCAATGGCGTCCCAGGGACGAAAGCATCTAGACTTATTCAGGAAACGATTTTTCATGTACATCACTGCATACTGTATATGCTTTTATTTAGGATACCTGCATTGCAGGCAACCACATTTGAGATGGCCTTCTTTAATAACTGTGTCTCGAGCAAAGAAGAAAATTTTCTTAGCATTGCAATTTCTTCAACCGTACAAACGCAATATTTATGTGAGATTTTTGTGCTGATTATTCTTTCAATATGCACTTTGCACATGCAAGCATTAAGCGAACTCATACGATACCCTCAGGTCCCTCACGACCTCATATGTGACTGTAATCCGGAAAAAAAAACCTACAGGGGCAGCTACATGGCCCTATAGACATTGAATCCAATTATTTGTTGTCTGTTATGTCCTACTGTATGTACCACAGAGATGAAATCTAACTTCTATGCCTTTTCCACATTTTACACAAATTTCCCTGTCCACCCTGACCACTGCAACTGCAAAACATGACGTGCCAATATAAAGGAATGTCATATTTTTACAATGAATATGCAATGAATTTAAATGGAAAATTTTATTATTAATTTCTTCCAAATGTCACAACTGTATGTCATCCCATGATTTTTGTGTTAACCTATAACCAGCTACATGTATTTGAAGTGCATAGGCCCAATTTATTTGTTGAATTTCCCTGAATTTTTCAAAGTAAACCAAGGACCCATTCAAACATGTATTAGTTTCTAGCTATACGTATATGCAAAGTGTATTAGGCCCAATTGATTTGGTATATTTCTCTGACTTTTCCAAAATTTCAAAATGGACAATTTTATTACATGTAGTAGTTTCTTCTACAGAAATACTTGTCATCTGTTGATTTTTGTGTTAACCAATTTTTACTGTCAATCCATTTCCTCTGACTTTACAAGGGCTTTCCATTTTCATTGACAATTGCAAGTTTTCCAGGTATTTAGGGTAACCTTGCTACAAGTTAAAAATGGGGTATATAACGTTTATCTGTGTATGAAACAACCCACGAATTAAATGATGAAACCAAGTCAACCAATAATTAATCAAAATATTTTCCAACAGGCTATCTCAACAACTCATACAACATATACATTACGTATACAGTACATACAGGTATGCTTATGAATGAAAAAATCAAGCCACTTTTATTATTTAGGTAATTTTAATGAATTATAGTTTATACGAATTTCACGTGGGTGTGCGTCAAGTCGAATATGCATTTAATGCTGTAATATTCATACAAAAAAAAATCATTCAAATCCAATTAACTTGTACTTTTTTCGACATTTTCATTTAGAGAAAATAATTAATGCATCTACGCTACCACAAACAACCATACTGGATCGTGTGCAATGGTTTCATTCACACTTTCACAATCAATATAAACGCAGGAGTTTTTCGAGCCCACAACGCCCCATTTATTAAACGTTCCGCCATAGGCCCGTTGCACAAACGGCAGATATATGTATTTTTTAAGACCGTCTCAAACGTTTTATTCAAATCTTAATTTCCCACTAGGTTTCACCAGTAGAAAATGAAGCTCCATAAACTCGAATTTAACTAAGTTTTCCGAATTGAAAATGCAACTGGGACCATTTCGGGCAAATCGAAAATTCGTGGCTACGTAGACCACTAAATCACTTTTAACCTGAAAAAGCAAACCACGTCGTTTCGCTATAGCTAACACATAAAAAGTACCACCTCTTAAGTAAAGCCCACTGGTTAAAACCAAAATTAAAACCCTAGCAACACACCCCAAATAGTTTCGTAAGAAAACATCATTTACCTTACCGGCAGCCATCTTGAATTTGGCATTGGTAACCAGGAAACGCAAGAACGTGGCACTTTTTTTAAATCAAAATTAAGGGTCAATCGCTGATGCACCTCGGACAGTATACCGGACATAGATTTTCGCTGAAATCCTTATTTTGTACACGTGTACCCCGCACTGAAACGTACAACCTTAATGAGGGTAAAACCAGAGCATTCACTAAACGTGGGGTAACCCATACATGTACATCCTATCGTCAAAGGCCTATAAAGCACATTTAATTATCATCTAAAATTACAGTGAACCATAAAAATTGAATGTTTCGTCCTCCAATAAACAGATATAAACTCTGCCGAATGACAGTTAATGCACTTAATTGTCATATTTATGAAATTCGGACTGACCTCCTTACAAGTGAATAATAATGTCGACCGTTTCCCTTTAAGAAATGAGCTATCAATCAAGCGCACGAGTCCATAAGGTATACAGGGAGCGTCGAAAGTCGCGTTAAAAAACACCGTACTGCTTTGTGTACCGTTATTTTTATGAGGCTTTATTGACACTGATGCCTCACTATTACTATTGAACATGTTAACGGATCAAACATCTCGTTTTATAAATTCCCTATAATAACCACACATCTATCTAAATCATTAATCAAGATTTCGATTAAAAACGTGAAAATTTCGTTTCTATTGAAACAGTATTTCCCTGTTTTACAACAAAATTTACGCATCTTTAATCGCAGTGAGGATGAGGGTGTGCATACTCATAACGTATATGAGCAAACACACTTTATAATTTGTTTTAAAAATCCATATATTCTTTCATAAATATCGCATAATAATCACGTATTTATCAAGATTATTTCGCAAAATTTCGATCGATAACGTGAAATTATAAAGATGAAAACTTTGTTGCTATTGAAGCAGTTTCTCACTGTTTTATCACAACATTTCTGCACATCAAAAACCCACATCTCGTTTTATAAATTTCTCATAACAACCACGTAGTTATCAAAGATTATTTCGCAAAATTTCGATCGAAAACGTGAAATACTAAAGGTGAAAGTTATGTTTCTATTGAAACGCGCATTTTGCTGTGAGGACTATAGGTGTAGGCCCTATTCAATTGTGAGCAAACAAATTTTATAACTCGCTAGTAGAAATCCACATTTCGTTTTATGAATTTCGCAATGTAATCACACATTTTTCACAATTATTTATCAAAAATTCGATCGAAAATGTAAAATCATAACAGTTTCTCACTATATTTTACCGCAAAATGTCTATGCACATTTGCAGTAAGGACTAGTGTGCATCACAAAGTATTAGTAAACAAATCTGATAATTTAACCATACGACTATTGCACTATACTGTATATTAAAACACATCAAAGTTTTAAAATGTATATACCCGACACATTTCTTTGTAAATAGCACAATTAAGATCAACAATAGGTGAATTTAACTGCATAAAATACAAGATTTGTTCATACCAATTATGCATGATATTTACATAATTTCACTTATGTAGTTTTAGCAGTGGCACACCCCCTAAAACAGTTGAACAGACCAAATATAATAAATTCGGCTGCAGTAAATGCAAGATTTGTTCATACCCCTCACGATATTTGGTGAATTTCACTTAAGTTGTGTTTGCAGTGGCAAAAGCACCAAAACACCAAACGCATGTATTAACATACTAGTTTGCATAATCGAATATTAATTTAAAAACCACAAAGGGTAACATTAAATGACGTCACTGGGGCTGGCAATGGCCAGAAGCCCAATTTATAAGACCAATTTCCTTAAAGTATAATTACCGGTATTTTGCACGATTATCAAAGAACAATATTTTTTTTTTAATATGAACGTGTTCAGAATTTATAGCCTTTTAAAGTTTTCTGAAACGATTTGCATTATATAGCTTCAAAATACAAATTATATGTCCTTACAGCAAAATTCACCTTAAACGGTTGAAAATTGACATCAAAGTTGCGTTATTATTGACAAATATCAGTCAAAACGTGTTAAAAACGTCTGAACATATCACATCCACAGATTGTAACACAAAATTGCTCGAAAAACGATCCATAAACCCTTTTCACAGCTCCTTTAAGGGCCTTTTGGTCGGCATCCAATAGATGGCGCCACCAGCTGACAGGCCATTAAACGTACAGTTAAGCTCACAATTTGCTATGTGTCTTTCCATCATGAACTTATATGGTGAATATTTAATGTCTGCCCTTGGAATGCACGATAGCTCAATCAACAATGATTAATTGATCTTACGATTATCTTTATAGCTCAACCAGAATTAACTGATTACTTCCTGCAATGAACCACCATGGGACCCTAGCTCAAGTCATTCAAATGAGTGGTTTAATCGACGATTAAAATGGGTTTCAGTGTAGCAATCGCTCCACATTTTAATCACAAATTTAAACTGAGATTAACCATCTTTGCCTGTTGCGCTTTAATTCCAAGGAGTCTTACTAGGGGTACTCAGACGGACGCAATTTTGTGCGAAATGGGTTTCGCAGAACCCGCGAGCCAATGAGAACG